>VYZP01025080.1:1032-11963 GCA_013400635.1 Hypocryptadius cinnamomeus
TTCCAGCTATCAGGAAAATAATACTGTAAATGCTAAGACTTTGCCAAAAAAAGTGGGGCAGGTGGCCAAAGATTGTAGAAGAGGGAAGAATCAACAATAATCTTTGTATCAACAATAAACTTTGGATCAAGAATTACCTCTAATAAACACAGCAATTAAGCAAGAGAACTTCTAATATGCTTATATGAGCTGCCTTTCTCCCTTGTGCAGTGTCACAGCAATAACTGCACATTTCCTGATTATTCCTTCCTTGTGCCTTCTTTCTTGATAATGCTGTCTCTGTGCCACGGTTTCAGCTTTCATTAATTTCCTTCCTTTCTCCAAGGGAAGTTACATTCCCACTGCCTCTTTTCAAAGCATGCATTAGGTTATTGTGCCCATAACTTCATTTTGCAGTAGTTCTTTCAGACTGTGATCCACAGTCCCCTTGGAATGGAAGAGCTCTTTGAACCATGTTATTTAGCTCTTGCTTGGCTGGACTTAAATAAAAAAAAACCTGAAGGAGCACACAGTCTCTCAGTCCTAACCTCATATCTCATGTAGTGCTTCACTGCATTATTCATAAATAACAACCTCCTGCAGTGTGGCCAGGAGCAGAGGTGTACAGAAAATGCTGGGATGTGCCACGGTGGAGTAATGAGGCTTCAGCACCAAAGCCTTTAGAAAAACCTTTACGAGGTGAACTGAAACTTTGCTGATGGACAGCAAAACTGATGGAGGGGGGAACAGTTGGGGTGCAAGAAAACAGGAGGAAAGATAATGAATTAAAATTAATTCTTTAAATATATACAAATTTAATCCTCCATGTTTGACTATTTCCTTCCAAGAGACCAGGGACGTGAGACTTCTCATTTATTTTACTGATTGCGGATCTTTTATCACTTGAGTGAAAATTACATTGACTTTATATACAGAACCTGAGAAACCCTGTGTGCCATGTAACTTTAGCAGAGCAGGGTAGAAATCCTGCAGTAATACTAAAAGCATTAAAAATGGAGTTTTTACTGAATAATACATGACCATGAATAATGTAGTCTGCACAGTATTTCTTGTGTTATTAATTTGATGGTAAGTTTAATTAACTTAATGCTGTCCTAAATTTTAATTTTCCTTCTGCTGCAGAATCTCAAGCTGGAAATGCCAAAGGGCTTTACAGAAGTTTTAGAGAAAACACTGAGTATTGGTGAGTGAAAAGAGGACAGCTGGAGTTGCTGGGGATGTAAGGCATGGGCAACTGTGCAGGGAAGTGGAGCATAAATTTTAATACCTGGGTCTTACAAAACCACCAGTAATTAAATAAAATGCAAGGCTAATGTTGGGAAGGCAGGTGGATGCACACCACAGAATTTATTTCTCACAGCAGCTGCAGCAAGCTGAGGTAGACGAGGAGGATGTGGAGTGCCTCGTAAGCCTATGCTTAGGGAGGGTTTCCAAGTGAGATACATGTTTTTGGAGTCACGTGACAATTAATGTTCCAAGGCAAATTTATATTTCTGAGCCCGGTTCGGTGGCCAAGTCATCACGAACCCCTCAGAGATGAGAGGTGTCAGCATGGAGGGCCTTTTCTATGAGGAGCATCTCCAAAGGGAAGCTGGCTCTAGCAGCAGGGACTATCATTAATAAAATGGCCATTTATCATTAATAAAATGGTTTCTTCCCAGTTGCTTGGATGTGAGTGTCCTGTTAATGTAGCACTGAGCTCTTGGCAATGCTGTGGTCTGACAGGTCTTATTCCCCAGGGGATTTACTCACAGGGCTGAAATCGCCCTCCTGTAGCTCACACTGGTGTCTTTGGGTATGTACAACCCAGGCACTAAAAGTCTTCTGTGGGGAAGGCTTTTTCACTTGTTCTCTAGGCACTGAGATGCATCCCAGGAAGGAACATCCAGAAAATTACTTTTTATCTATATGTTTGTTTGGTAGGGCTCCAGCTATGTCAGGCTAGAGCCAGTCTACCCTTACACAAAGGGCAAGAGTCTGACTGCTTTAAATCCAAGGAGGCCCAAGGTGGTCCAAGAGCTGGCATTGAGAAAAGAAAGGACTGAGGTAAACGCAGAGTTACTCTGTGTACTCTATTCTAGCCACTAAATTCTATATGGTTCAGTAAATCTGAGTACACAAAATATGCTTATGTGATCCTTCAAATCTTTCTCGGATTTTCTGTTGCAAGGAGAAACACAGCCTGCTGTATTGCAGACCTGCTTTCTAGCAAGCTTCCCCCATTTCTTCAAAGTTTTCATTGGTAAATTAAGTAGCTGTGCTGCTGGCTGGCTGCCAAGCAGCTCTTCACATTCACAGTTACAAAACAGGATCTTCCTAAAAAGGAGCTGTCACTGACAGCCAAGAAATTACTTTTGTCTAGAAAACAATACATTTGGCTTTTTGAAGAATCAACCCTTTTGCCCTGGTTTTCCAGGCCAGTGGAGCACAGTTCCAGCATTCTCATGCACATCTGTCTTGCTAGGTTTTGATTCCCAGCCTTTATCCTTCCAGCATCACATCAAAAATTCTTGGTCCCCATCTTTGGCCAGTTGGTGAGTCTCTCTCTTCCAGGTCCTCCCAGAACTGGATTTTTACTGTGAGGGAGAAAAGCCACCACAGTTTTCTCCCAGTTCCTTTCTGTCATGGTACATATCCCTCTGAGACAGACATGGCCTGGTGGCTACTTCCATGAGCAAGGGGATAATCAACATGCCTGCTCTCAGCCAGAACATAGTGGAAAAACCTCTCATATGAATTCCTCATATCACATATGACTTATAGCTTGTACAGTAATAGGAAATATAAGGTTAAGAGCTTAAAAACCTTTCATTTTGCTATTCCCACTTTGCCTTTTCAGGGACAGAAGAACCTTTCAGCTCTCGGTGGATTAATGACTTGTTTGTGATCTCACAGAGAGCTTCAGAGATCTGCCACAGCAGTGTGAGCTGTTCCCATATGGACAAGGCATGACCTTCCCCATGCTCAGAGATCCTTCAGGAGTGGGGCTGATAGAGGGACCTGGGGAAGATTAAAATCCATAGGGGACCCACAAAGACCTTAAAGAAGGGTTTGAACACTAGCCACTTTAATCTGCCTTGGAATGTGAAGCGTGAGCTAGACAAGCAAGCATGGCCAAATACAGAGCAAGAAGGAGACACAATTTTGGAATAAATCAGCAAAATTTAGCTTTCTCCTGTTTTAAATGCATTTCTATAAACCCATATGACAGATTTTTCTAGGTTAGGTCCATTAACTAACTACTTTTATTTGCTTCACATATAGGGAATTTCATTTTCCACCAGCAGAGGGATTGACATATTGAGGGTGTTCCTGCAAAGCTCCTGAGGTCTCTCCCAGACATCCAAGGGCACCACATTAAATCTCACCTGGACAGATGATCTGCAAGGTTTATCCCTGCTCCAGGTATTTGGTGTTCCCTACTCCCAGTAAGTACCAGAGATGTCTCCAGTAAATGGATGGAGTTCACAGTAAAACCAAAAAAAAGGCAGAGGGTCTCCCTGTTAAAGATATTTAGCTACCCAAATAAGCTGCCGGGCACTGGTGGTTGCTGAAATCAAAGAGAAGCACTAAGTCTATTGCTGACAGTCTCTCATATCATCAATAGAGACAGGCTCCTCTTAAGTACAGATTGAGAACAGGGGCCTTTTGGAAAACCCCAAAATGGGGCTGCTGCTCCCCTTGATCAAGCTCAAATTTACCTGTTATCAACAGAACCAGGCACTGGCCTGCTACTACTACTTCTTTTAGAATTCATAATTTTCATTTAGTTCCTTTTTCATGAAGCTGGTGGGTATTCCTTCTCCTCTCCACTTCCACAGGAAGGCAAATAGCTCCCTCAAGTGCCCCATTCAGTCCCTCATCTGATGGAAAACTAGAGCCGACACTTCCTCGGGAATCCTTCTCTCTGTTCTGCAATTCAAACTGCTTCTTATACTGCATCAGACAGAATATGAATCAAAAACATAGCCCAGGAGAGCAATTACCATCCAAGCTGCAGTCTTTCCTTCTCTCCTCTTTACATGCAATAAAAATGGGGAAAATGCTCATCCAAAATCCTGTAATTCTGAAGAACGAGAGTTGGCCCCAAAGTAGGCAAAAAACCCCAAAGCAAACCACTAAGGTAATATTTTGAATAATTTTTTCACTGCAAGTAATTTTTCTGTATCTCATTTTGCAAGCTTTCATCTTGTGAAAGTGACATTACAGACATCAGTGGTGTGCAAATCCCACACTTTTTTTAAAAATAATAAAACTTTTTTGCACAAAGGTTCCTTTCACCCAACAACATTATCACTCCCAAATTTACTCCATTTGCTCAGCATGTGCATGTGAACATCTCTATGGATCAGACTTGATATAACACCAAGAAAAGGCAGTTGCTGACAAAAATCTGACTCAGGACTGTGATCAGAAGCTCTGTCTTGAATTCGGTCAGGATTTCAATTTGAACAAGACAAAAAGTGCAATGGAGGCAAGTGTCAAAATTTCCTTCTGGCTTTAGTCAGTTTGAACACTCATATTTGCAAACATATTAAAAATTCATCTGAGCAGCATTGTGTTTTGAGTCACTCAGCATCATCATGTCATCTCAGCTCCTGCCTTGGGGTCAGAGTCTCTCTCTTCACAGCTGTCATGGTTTCACCTCAATGAAGCACCACACAGCTGCTCACTCCTTCCCCCCATGTCAGGATGGAGGAGAGAGCTGGAAGAGTAAAAGTGAGAAAACTCATGGGTTGAGATCAAGGCAGTTTAATCACTAAAGCAAGAGCCATGCATGCAAGCAAACCAAAACAAGGAATCCATTCACCACTTCCCAAGGGCAGGTGTTCAGCCATCTTTAGGAAAGCAGGGCTGCATCCTGTGCTATGGTGAGTTTGGGAGACAAGCACCATGATTCCAAATGTCCCCCTTTCCATCTTCTTTCCCCAGGTTTATGTGCTGAGTACGATGGGATACCCCTGTGCTCAGCTGGGATCAACTGCCCAGACTGTGTCTCCTCCCAGCTCCTCGTGCACCCCCAGCCCTGCTGCCAGGCATGCCACTGGAACAAGGCAAACCTGAGCCCAGCAGCTGCTCTGTCCAGAGGGCTACATGGGCAGAGAGAACTGGGGGCAGAGGCAGAGCCCTCAGGAAGAGCCAGCTGCCCTCAGACACTGTCACAGGTTCCCACACTGAAGGACAAGGTGAGCTGGGAAAGCAGGAAAAAACCTCAATAAAACATTTGGATAATACAAGCTGAATATGATGCAGTTAAACCCAAGGGTCGCACAGCTGTAGTTCCAGCCCTCTCACCTTAATTTTTTCTGCATTATTTTATTTTTACGTCACAGTGGTTCTCTCTCCCTCTAAATCCTCTGTGATTGAGGAGTGCAGACTGGGTTTTTAAGAGCAGCAGTCTCAAGGGACTTGAAGGAATTTAATTTCAGCTGTCAAAGATGCTTGAGAGCATCTGAGGGAGAAAACGAGTTTTCCTGCCTGCTAGAAACAAGGAAGCAGAAGCATTTTTGAAGAAAAGGGCATGTGTGTCAGGGGAGAAGCAAGATCTAATGTATATCTGCTCTGCTAAATCAAGTCAAGGACCTCTCATTGCCCACCCTGATTACTTTTTAGGTTGCTGCCTTTCTGTTTTGGACTGCTCTGACCAGCTTTCTCCAAGATGTATCTACCCTGGAGGAAAGTAGCCCTTAGAAGGGTCAGTGCAAAACTATCCCTGACTTTAATAATGAGCACAGACATAAACATGGAGTCCAAGCTCCTCTTCAGCAATGCCCACTCTGGAAAACAAAGATAGTCTAGGATGAAAGAAATGCAGTTTCAGGAGGAGGTTGCTCAGACTCTCTCAGCCCTGAGCTACAGGCTTCATCTGGAGGATGGAGAAAAATCCACCCCCACAGCTAAGAACATTCCACATATCCCATTAAAAAAGGAGGTAAGGGATGCTTGTCTTATCAGCACCAGCAAGGAAACAGTTCCTCACTGCAGTTAAACACAGAAAAACAGGGTTAAAGGAAATTTGGCAAGATCTACCTCACCTCCCCTCTATTTGTTTCTATAGGTCTCTGCAGGAAAGACACAGCAGTGTCCCAGTCAAGCTGCCCTTACCAGGAAAAGCTCTTTCCAGTATATACTCACAACCTGAGAGGTTATGCTTTAAGCCTCTTCCCATCTACCACAAACATGAAGAACAGATTATTCCTTAACCTTCTTTCTAACAGCCTTCATAAACTTTGTTTGCTCTCAGACACTTCTTCTCTAGCCCAAACAATTACAGTGTTCTTCTCTCTCTCCTCCCAGGTCAGGTTTGCCAGACCGATCACTCATGTTGGCCTCCTCTTCACTCTCTCACTGAGCTACATCTTTACAGGTAAGTTGGAAATGTTACTTCACTAAAGATACTGAGTAGAGCAATACTTCTCTTTATTCATCCCTTTAACATGTATTCCTTTTTCACAACAATACACCTCAACTGTCTAGCTCTCCTCTATTGTATTTGCAGGGACGCCCGTAGCAGGGAGGAAGGAATGATGCATCTGACTCCATGTTCTCAGAAGGCTAATTTATTACTTTATTATACTATATTATATTAAAGAATACTATATTAAAGAATACAGAAAGGATACTTACTGCATGCTACAAAGATAATAATGAAAACTCGTGACTTTCTCCAGAGTCTCGACACAGCTTGGCACTGATTGGCCAATGAGTGAAAACAACTCACACCAGAATCCAATGAAACAATCACCTGTGGGTAAACAATCTCCAAACACATTCCACATGTGAGCACAACACAGGAGAAGCAAATGAGATAAGATTTGTTTTCCTTTTCTCTGAGGCTTCTCAGGAGAAAAGTCCTGGGGGAAGGGATTTTTCCAGAGAAAGTGAATGCCACACTCCTCCTTTTCTGCAGATGCCATCTGGCCACTGGTTCCCACTGGTGTTTGTTACCACTGTTCAGTTGAAACAGCTTGTTTTGCCTCTCAAATTTCACCCTTTAAATTAATTTTGCATTTTGCTCTCATCTTCAATTGTACATGTGGCCCCTCCCAGCTTTATGCCATATATACATTTAATATGAACATCCTCTCTTCACAAATGCAGCTAAAGTTAGACCCCAGACAGACCAGAGCATGACCTTGCTCCCTCTTCAGCAGCGAAACACAGGGTACACACCACAATTACTTGGAGCAGTTACCCACCAGCAAGGGAGGCCAGGTGGGATTTTGGGTCAGAACCAAAGGTGAGGGACCTGGCTTTAGCTTTACCTTTAAGAAAAGACAAGGAAGTGGTTGATAAACAAACAGAGGGTGGCTGGGAGATGCCTTGACTTGTGAAGATGAACGCTAAAAAGTGAAGAAAAGCCATCTGCAATGAAATGTGAAGAGAGCAGAAACAGCTAAAAGAAAGTGGCTGGGAAGAAGGCACCGTGTTCCTATTATTGTCCCACATCACTCCATGGCATATGTATCTTTTGTTCCTCTTTTATTCTAGTTGAATTGGAAATAAATAAGAAGGAGCTGTGTATTCTCATCTGTGTGCTATGGTTAAGTAATACAGAGCCCTGATTCCAAATAGAACACCCAAGCAATTTCATCACAAAGATATGAAAGAAATTAATATGTGATGGTGAGGTCAAGCATATGAGAAAGATGAGAGAAAACACTCCTGACACCACAGCATCTAGCACAAAACTCAAGCACACACTGAGATGGACAGGTCATGTTCAAGTGTAGGTCAATTGCTATAAAAATAAGCAATTCACATCTCAATGGCGCAGTCTGTGCCAAATCTTAGGTCAGGGGAGTTAAGTAATCATTTTCCCTTGAAACACAGCATTTGTCTTCAAAATGAATGGACAGCACTAGTGTCTAGCAGCTCAACCACTTACAAAAAGCTAGGCAGGAACCAGACATCTTTCTTTTGACATGAGGATCACACCAGCAACTGCTGTGTAACCTAACAATTTCAAAAAAAAAAAAAAACCAAAAAGCTAAAATAGCAACCTTTACCTTAAGGCACAGCTGTACATATTTAGGAGATAGCCTTTTTTTAACTTAAATGGGTCTTCACAACTAATCTGTTCAAAGTGAGCTTTGAATAAACAGTCTTTCTGATGGGTAGAGCAACACACTTCAAGCAGGAACTTTTCACAGCTACATAAGCATCCACACAGCCACTCAGGCCCCTTCCCCAGTGGGAGGGGAGAAAGCAGGGTGAAGAAAAGCAAAAGATTCCATGAGTCAACATAGAGACAGTTTAATAAGTGCTGCAAAGGCAGTCACTCACCACCTCCCAAAAGCAGACTGATGCCCAAAAGTCTGGAACAACAGTCAGCTTGGAAGACAAAACCTTGACAGACAGATGTGGGGGGAAAACGATCAATCAACAAAGCAGCACAGAGGACACATAGGGGCAAGCTGCCAGAAAGCAGCAGGGAAGGACAAGGAAAGGAGAGTAGTGTGCTTTAAACACACAGAACATGCAGTGGAGCCTCTATAAATTCAAGGAACTAACACCAGAAAACAATAATATGTGAGGGGGTTGGGGGTAGAGAGGTTTTTCCTCGTTTTCTTTTTTAGAGTAGAATAGTATCGAGCTGTCACAGTGTCTGACAGAGAGCTGTGCTGTAGTAGCATTAGTTTCCTTACAAAAACAGCAAGAAAGGGAGCTGCTTTAAATCCATTTTCTTTGAAATGGATTTGCTCCAAGTGATTTTGTTTCAAGAACCCAGTCTGATTAGAGGTCATGGCTGCTATTCTCTTGGAGGAAAGGAAATGTCAGGTGTCAGAGGTAATCATGAGTGATCTGCAGACACTGCTCATGGGGCTGCTCCAAACTGCAATAGACCTGTCATGACAGTGATAGGTTGAGGTCATTCCAGGGAGAACAGGAGGGCAAAGGGTACGTCAGTCTTGTGACAGTAATGAGGGCACCATTCAGTATCCCACAGTTCCATGTTTCACTAGATTTAGTTCCTTTTATTTTTTTGCTTATTTTTCTTGCTTCTATTGCAAGGACACCACTGCAGCTCACTTACCTTTGGGATCATGGTAAATTAAAGGGAATATAAGGAAAACATTAAAAGCACACATGATATTTTCCTGAACAAGTTACATGAGTAGTTCAGAGAAAAGGGATAAGCAGCTAGAAAATACTGAAAATTGCTGCTGAAGTTTACCAGCCAGGAAACAGCTTTAGGCCTTCCATCATCAGCCAGCTTTGCAAGGACCATGAATGCTGCCCACCTGCCCAGCCATAGTAGGTAGACCCAGCCAAGCCAAGCAAGCAGGTCACACCCCACACCTGGTGTGACTCCTTTTAGTGAAAAGATTTTATGTTGTCTAGTTCAGGAAAGGTCAAAAGTGTAGAAAAAGGAGAGCTCTCTTATTGCTAACTCATGGGACTGAGGACCCCCAAATCTGGCTTTTTCTTTCACATATGATGTTATTTTCCAGTGACCTCCATTTTCACTACAGCCTGAACTTCCCAAGTGCTGAGCACACTCAAAGCTACCAACACCTCTGCCAACCCACACCTGCTGCAAGCAGCACTTAATCAGGTAACAAAATTAGCAGGAGCAGAGAGATACAGTGTGCAAACAGATAAACTGTTCACAAATTCATGTGCATTTATCTCAGCATGTTTATAGATACACATGCAGAGACACACATGCAGATATATGCACACAGACACACACAGTTATGAAACTATTGGCATGTTCTCACTCTCAGAATCTGGGTGAAGTATAAAAAAACAGTACAAATACAAACAGCAGTTTCACATTATTTGCAGTGAAGTCTTTTATTCAGGCTGTACCCACTCAGATCCCTTCTCATTTCCCTCGAATGTTGCAGAAACTGGCCACCATTGCAAAGAGAAGGACAGACTGCTGAAGACTTCAATTAGCAGAAGCTACAGCAGGAGAGAAACTGCAGGCAAACAGGAACACAGAGAAGGCCCCACCGTGGTTTTGAGCTTGGGTGCAGATGGAGACCAAACAAGATCATTTAAGTCCAGAAGAAAGTGAGAGTAAGGGGGGAAAAAAGGCCTGAACAAGAAAGAAAAACCCAAAACAAACAAAAAAATCCAACACCGTGAATTTCCCTTAAGGAAACTGAATTATCAGAAATGTTGGAAAGTCCAGCAAACAGTGCCTTAGGCTCTCTTCCTGCACTCTGAATTTCTATTTTCCTAGAGCCAAGGAGCCAATTACTGCCTGTGAAACCAAAGACACCATCCTGAAATAACCTGCCCTGCAGACACATAAGACCACAACTCTTTATCAGGGAAAAACTGTCCCCATTCTGTGTATCTATTGCTTGCACACTTGCTCTGTCTCTTAAACAGCTGTAAAGTTCCTTCTATTTTAACACATGAAATTTGGAGTCAGGTAGAAACAAATAAACCAAAAAACCCTTTGTCAGAAATTAATTCTCAGTAAGTTCTGTCATTTAGATTTTATTCTTGTGAATAAAATTTTCTACTGGCCTCATATCAGCGACCACAATTGATCAACTTTACTCCTCTGTGCTCTGTTCCTTATAGTAAAAAACATGATTGCCTCAGAATTTCCTCCTCATGAAAGTAAGCTGCTCAGTTTTAAATGGAAGAGGGGAAAAAAGTCACAAACCAAGCAATAGAACTATGTGCATGTGCCTTCACTAGGCACTTGCACTTTAACACATACTTGAAGAAAAGCTTTCACTACATTTTAAGAATTGCTTAATTATATCTTACAAAATATATATCTTACAAAATTAATGATCCCAATTGTCTTTTAAAAATGTAATTTGGTTTGCAGGGTGTTTCAGCTATTCACCTGAAATGAAAATAAATGTGCCTGATGTGCTAAAGCTCACCTGCAGAATAGAAACTCCAGGGTGCAGCCACCGCCAGTTTTGAGTGATTTTTGCCTCATTCGTGTCTACCTC
>VYZP01025082.1:971-40774 GCA_013400635.1 Hypocryptadius cinnamomeus
GGCTGAACAGAGTAGAATCATTCCTTTACATGGCCAAATGAATATTTAATATATGTCCAAGTCCTGCTTTTCAGAACTGCTCACACATCTGTCTTCACAATTATTATCTGATTCTACATTTAATTAAGACATGACTAAACCCCTTTTGACTGAGTTACTGCAGAATCACACCGCATATTTTTATGTTTCATTGCTATGATTCTTTTTAATTGAATGTAAATCATGCTCAGGACTGTGTTCTGCAAAGTGCTGCTAAACATTAATGCTGCACTGACTGAGAGCTATGCTCCATAGAGCTGATAGGGAGGAAATAAACTTAATGGACTCGATATTATACTTCTTTTAAAAAATCATTTAAAAATGAGCACAGCATGGCCAGCAGTGACCCCCATAACCCAGTAGCCTCTGCCAAGCAACTGGCCCTTAGAAGCAGTTCTGCAATTAACTGCATACCAGTGCTGGGATTGCCAGAGCAAATCACATCAGCAGCCTGGCTCTGGAGTATCTCCTGTGACAGAGCCCAGCACCAGCTGTTCCACAGAAAGATCAAAATATTCCCCTGGTGGAAAATCATGACATAATCTGCCCGCTGGGGTAGTTCCTTTCTGCATCTGAACTGTGGAGCATGCTGGGAGATGAAAAGATTGATCTCTGCTATTTTATTGCCTTATCTAAAGTAACTTTGAATCTCCTCGAAAAGATGAACTTTTCTGATTTTGTTGGTTTTTTCCAACACTGCCTCAATGCCATTTTGCTGCTGTGGGTTACATAAAGGAATGTTGCACTGGTTTAATTTGTATTTCTTTCCAGTTTCTGGGTTTTTCCATTTCTTATTTGCAGGGTTTCATTGCTATTTTGCCCTCCTTAATCTTTTGTATCTCTGTCGTGGTCTATTTAATTATGTCCTGGTCTTGTCAGTTTTAGCTCTTGCTTCAGTTTCCGTAGATCAGATGAAGCCAAGGGAGTTTGGAGCTTCCAAGGGGAAAAATGGTTTTTGTCATGGAGATACACCTTGCAAAGATCTGTCCCAAACCTCCCGAACCAGGCGACATTTGTGACCTGTCTCAAATCTCCATAAGGATTATGGTGACAGCAATGAATTTAATGAATACAGAGGATGACTAACTTAAGGATCTAAACCTCACATCTTCGACAGAAAACAAAGGGCTTTTAGCAACAGGAATACATGTGATGCTATTCCATTTTTGATTATTGTAAGAATTCAGTTATTCAGTTACCATGGTGGGATTCTTGAGGCCAGGAGTTGCCCTTTGTGTGTCCCTTGCAGCTCAGGGCATTCCATAATTCCACAATGCCACCCTTGCAGGAGCCAGCAGATACAACAGACCACTCAGAAACTCCTCTTTATCGTTACTGTCACTTTTTTTCCTTTCCTTCCTTCAGATGATCACTCAAGAGTGAGACTGCAGCTGCTGGATGGGGACCCTCACTCTGACTACATCAACGCCAATTACATCGACGTAAGCTCCTGGACATTCCCCCCGTGACAAACCCGCCTGTGACAAGCCTGCTCATGAATTTGGTGCCTCTGACACAGGGACAGGCTGTGGATCTGATATGAGTGACAGCTGAACGTTGTACAAACGTAGTGTTGTGACAGGGAGAAGGTTCTCAGTCTCCAGTTTATTTTGTCTGACCAATCTGGGCAGATGGAGATTTCCTGTGTTTGACAGATCCACCAGCATAAGTGGGACGTGGGCTAGATGATGGATGCAGAAATCAATATCAGCCCCTCACAATAGCATTAGTTGATATCAGAGACTTGCCAACTACTCACAAAGTTGTGGTGCAGAAGGCATGTATGTAAACAGATTGACTTTTTTTTATGTGTTCTAAAATGACATTGGAAAACAGCTCCTGTCTCACACACAGTCATCCAATGTACGTGCATTTATTGAACACAGCTCTTAAGTCACAGCAACAGGAAATATTTAGAATAGTTTCTTAAAAGGATAGAAGATGCCGTCAGAATTTTCACAGAGACAAATTCATACCTTTCTTCTTTTTAAACAAGAAGATGCAGTGTTTTGCCTATCTGTTTTCAGTGTTACCCTCAGGTAACACAGGATTTGTGTTTCTTTGTGGAAATAGTTTAAAAGTGCCCCATTTCTGTCTTATCTTTGGCATGAAGAGATTGTGTTATTCAGCCTGAGGGAGATGCCCTCACTTAAAATCTCTCAGGGCAGTCCAGTTCCCCATTCATTCATTCCATAACCAGTTAATTATAATATATTACATAATTATACACTGTCCAGAGGGGCAGCAGTTGGCAACTGGAAAGTATCAAATCCCTGGTGGGCTTTGTCTGAGCTGTGATTTCACAGACACTCATCTATTTTCTTTTTTTTTTTTCCAGGGGTACCATCGGCCTCGCCATTACATTGCAACTCAAGGCAAGTTCACTATTGTATGTCTAAATATTTGTAAACCCACTGCTGGTTTACACTGTTGTAGGAGCTTTTTATGGGGTGACATCATCTGTTTTGGGGAACATCTGAAAATATGTTATATGGGTATCACTGAAGGGGTATCGGGGACAGACAAAGGTGGTACAGAGACTCCATCATCAGAAGGCATGAAAAGGCACTTTATTATTAGAAATTCACAGTTCTTATAGAAACAATGGTGGACCTAAGACCTGATTGGTCTTTAGGAATCTTCTCTCACCTATTGGTCAAGAAGGGACAACTCCTTCTTGTAAACATCTTTGACAAACAGAGATTGCCTGCCAGGTGCAGAGATTGAGATAACAATTGTTCGAATTCTTTCTCTGAGCTTTCTTACAGCTTCCCAGGAAAATCCTGGGAGAGCTGTGTCTCTCTCTGCTCAGAGGATATGTGATTACTACATATGGGCAAAAGAGGGAAGGATATAGAATTTTCCAAGATCTTTATGGCACTCAGACTTAAAACCTCAGCTGCAGGAATAGAAAATGCCACAGACTTAGAGGTGACAGAACATCCTAGAATGTGTCATTTGTGCATGAAGTATGAGAGGACAACTACAGGGGACTTTGTGGATCTTGGGTTTACCCTGCTTGAGGAGGGCAGTGTGAATAAGCTGTGACTGATCAGCCTTTGAGGGGAGCTAGTAAGAAATGCATTTGAGCACCACCTTCTGTAAGTCACCTAAAGAGTTTCCTGTAAGAAAGGAGATACGGTCAGGGAGAGGCTCTACACTGACAAACCTCTTGTGGGTATTGGTTGGCTATTGGAACCTGAAATTTTTTTGGGGGAAGCTTCAGAAAAGACCTGATTTCTGCATGTTTCCTTCCTCCTTCATAATTAATTAATATTGAGCTGTGAAATGGTGTGCTGCATCAGGTGTGAATTACAGCACAGCCTTAATACAGGCTCAGTGTGGGGTACATCCTTGTCCATCATGCATACAGAGTTACCTGCTGGGGCCATCACTTCTGTTGCCACCATGCTGGAACCTTAAATAGCTGCTGTGAGGAAGGGTCTGACCTCCCAGAGAGCTCCAGGCTGTTCGTGTCTGTAACCCTGAACGACAGAAGGATGCTCTGAGAGACAGCAGGATCCTGTGGGAACAGGACAATGGATGGAGAACATCTGGAAGGGGTTATTGGCATTCCATGCACTCTCTTGAGATGTCCTTTTTGTCTTCTCTCCTGCCCCAGGGCCGATGCAAGAGACAGTGAAGGATTTCTGGAGAATGATTTGGCAAGAAAACTCTGCGAGTGTTGTCATGGTCACCAACCTGGTGGAAGTGGGCAGGGTAAGGTGCCACTCCCAATGTGTAAAACCAGACCAGGGCTGGGTTTAACACAGAGCTGCTGCTCAGGAGAGCTCAGAAGCAAAATGCCTTTTGCTTCCTGCAGGAAGGGAATGAATTCAGCCACTCTGGGTTTTTTTTCTGTAAAATTCTGGATTTTGTAACACTTAGCTGCTTCCCTTCTAGACTAATAAGGATTGTGTTCCTGCTGTAAGTCTGGACTTTGGCAGAGTTATACACATTTATGCTAGCTCAGAAGCTGTCTCCTTCCTCAGTACAGAAGGCAAAATGTACTTCTGTAATAGTTATTCCTTATATATGATTTGAATACTCCTCTAAAAATCCAGAGGAGTGAGGATGTGTGACTGGTGCTCCAACTACCAAAAGACCTCTTTGCGTGAGAGTCCAAAGCCTGGAGTTCCTGAGGTCACTGTTCCTGGGGGTTGAGGTTTTTGTGGATCCTGGGACCACCTAGCAGTGCTGGCCTCCTAAACAGCCACCAATTCCCTCTCCTGGACTGACCTGGACCAGACATCCCTGTGTCAGCAAGGGAATTCCCAAAGCCCATCATGGGGACAAACATGGATAAATCAAAAGGTGTAGGCTGGACCTCAGGAAATAAGAAGGCAGAATGTCTGGGGTGGCTTTTCCCAGCATGGTTTTTGTTTTAGAGATGTTCTCAGCCAGAAACTGGAGTTCTTAAAAAATTTTGTCCTGATGTTTGTCACTTTCCATTGCTTTGGTACTAAGAAAAATTTAAATTATCGTTTACTCAGAGCCATTAGTAATTCAGCTGCTTTGTGTTTGATTTCCCTTAGATCTCATGGTTGAATGCCAGCTGCTTCTGTTCATTTATTACTATTTATTCTATTTTACCTTCTACTGACACTTCAGTTCAAAATAAATGCCTCTGTGTAAAACAAAAAAAAACCCAAACAACAAAAAACCCACAACAAACCTACATTAATCATATTTAATATTTATAAAACCTCTTTCAATTATGACTGGAACTAGAACATGAAGCCTGCTTTGCTGCAGCTAATTGCTTCAGCTTTAGATATTGTTCCACTCTTCATGCTAGAGCATTTAATAACCTGATAGTCTTTGTTAGCCTAAATATCCCTTCTGGAGCTTCACAGCCTTGCTTTTATTTCTTTTGGTGGTTTTGCACATGGCTCCTACAACTGGATAAGCTGGGATATGTTTACCTGCTCAGGAGATTTCTCTCTTGAGCCTTAGCTGAAGACTGTCACAGCTGGTAAAATGCCCAGTTTGTGTCCACATCTGATAAAGAAAGCTCAGAGTCCAACAAATTTAGTGTCTCAACATGTATCCCACAATCCCCATGCACTGAAATTCTTTGGCTAAACACAGAGGGTTAAGAATTACAGGAGCAGTAGCAAAGATTTTTCTCAAAAGGGATGGTGGTGGTGACTGTCAGGTGTTCTGTACATCTGATATGGACCAGGCGTGTATGGAAATTCAAAGAAGATTTTTTTAAAAAATCTAAATGCCTCCTTTGCATTTGTTTGGACAACAAAGAGAACTTTAGAAAAGTCCTGCCTGTGGTTTCTATGTACGGTAAAGGAATTTTGGTCTAATTTATACAGTTAATTTTGGCAACTCTGCACATCAGAAGAAAGCCCAATTTTCATTGGCTTCAGCTTGAAAGTGGAGGAGAATGTAGGTCAGCTCTGACTCAACCTGAACTAGCTCCTCTCAATTTTTTCCTTTTGCCCCCAGGTGAAGTGTGTTCGATACTGGCCAGATGACACAGAAGTCTATGGAGATATTAAAGTCACACTGATTGAGACAGAGCCATTGGCAGAGTATGTCATACGTACCTTCACTGTCCAAAAGGTAAGGAGGTCTTCAGGCAGCTGAGATTGTGACACACTTCATTTGTGTTCAGAAACTCTGGGAAACACATCCAGAATGCTCTTGGAGATGAGAGCTGTGCTATTTGGACAGGCTTCACTTCAGCAAACTAAATTTTTGACAGGGATTCCATTTTTGGACAAATGATTTTACAGGAACATCTTGATGTAGCCACGAAAGTAGAATCCACAGTGCATAAAGTTTAACTGCATCCAAAAGGCAGCAGATAGCTGATGGTATGCCAGGAATAATAACTGCCTTGTTTCACAGTGGCAAATGGCAGAGGAAAAAAGGTACCACTTAAACTGGATGCCAGATAGGGTCCTCTTTCATCAGAAATGAGAATATAATAAGAGCAAGAGTATAAAAACTATCCCCAAACCAGCAGAATTTGGAAGATTTTGTTACTTGTAATTAGAAATTGGAAGTCTAAGTGTCAGAGTATTCCAGGTCTGTCCAAATTACTTTCCAAACGTTCAGTAAATGGTTTTAAAGCTTTTCCAAAATTCCTGCTCAATGAACTTCAGCCACACTGGGAATATTGTTTCAGTTTTCTGGTACATCAGTTTCATATTTCATTAAAAAATTGAAAAACTTGGTGAGAAATGCTAGTGCCAAAATCTGATAGGCTAGAGGAACTGCTGCTGAATTCACCCACATTTCCTGTACAATAAAACACAGCTGACCCAGGGTTCTGGGTTACCCTTTGCAGGGCAGATAAAGGTGTGATTTTCACATACCAACAAGTTGCTCTCTCCAGAAAAGATGGTTCTGGCTACCAATTCCTGCCCTTTTCACTGCCAGCAGCATCTCAAACTGAGAATTTTTGGCAGGAGGTGGCAAAAAATCTGCTGTTACCTGGGGCATGCCCACTCTTGACATGTTCATTCCCCAGGCTCTTGCTTCAATGGGTCAAAGAAGATTTAAGAGTGAATTTTTGGTGGTTTATGGCTGTGAGTAAACACAGCCATGGAGTGCTAGGGCTGAGGTCACCCTGATGAGATAGGTATGAGCTTTGAGACCACAGGTTGGAACTGAAAACCTGCACCCACCTTCCCAGCCCTCAGGTGAGTGTTACCCACTTCACTGGGAACTGGAATTTGGCTGAAAATGTTTTTAGAGTGAACAGCAGCTTCAGACACATTTCCATGCATAGTGAGAGCTCATTGCTTGTTATCCCTCTGCACGGGGAAAGGCAGCAGGGAGCAGAATATGCTGATTGGAGTCTGATGGAAGAGAAATAGAGGCTGTGTTGTCTCCTCAGAAAGGCTACCATGAGATCCGAGAGATTCGGCAGTTCCACTTCACCAGCTGGCCGGACCACGGCGTGCCCTGCTACGCCACGGGGCTCCTGGGCTTCGTCCGCCAGGTGAAGTTCCTCAACCCCCCTGAGGCAGGACCCATCGTGGTGCACTGCAGGTAGGCCAGCTCTCCACCTGAGCCCCTCCTCCAGCAGCTTTTCCCTCTTTTCTTCTCGCCTGGCTATAACCAGCAGCTGTTTCAGGGTATCATTTGTGGGCCTCGCTGAAGCACAGACGGACTCTTCAACTAATTAAAGTTGAAAAGAGGGTTTATTTATTACAGCACTGGACACATGCTGAGTCATTTCCAAAGGCATATGCAAGGAGTCACAGGCTCCTGCTCCCTCTTTTTCCAATTAGAAAATATTTTCCAAATGTCACTGTTTATAAGACATGACACTGAGTCATCAGAAGGCTAAGTGCCATAAGCATGTATCTTTACTAGGAACCACTTCTTTTATACACTGATCAATACAGGTGGACCTGATGGGTCATTTAATCAATACATGTCACCTGATTGGCTAATTAACAAGACACCCATTTATAAACAATCTTATGAGAATAACAAGAAAATGGATATTAGGAAAGCAACACCTGCAGGTTGTTTTTAATAATTGGCTATCATTGTTTATCTCCAGCTCCCTAAAGTCTCCCAGGCCAGTTCTGGGAAAACTTATCTACTTTTCCTGCTCTCTGACAGGTTGTCACATCCATAGTTTTACATATTCAGATGGTTTCCAGGGCACCTAATACATAATCATTGACTCTCTGGCTTTGTATTATAATTAGCTGAATGTCCATTATGGCTGCGCAATTGTTCTCTTTAATTGGGTCAGTGGGTTCTGAAATGGGTTCTTTGAATAGTGGGTTCAGTGGGTTCTTTGAAGAGGAAGTAAGACCTCTTCCTCATGGTAAACTCTTCATCTGAGTCAAGTTGGCAGGGCTTCTTGACTTGCTGGTCACAGTCCAAGCCTCCACTCACTCTCAGAAGGCAGTGATATTTATGGTTCCTGCACTCTTAAAATACTTCATGTATCACCTGTCATTCCCAGCCTTGTTTCAGTTATCCCCACCTGGTATCAATTAATTTCCTTGTTAAGCTCTAATCACAATGTATGATCTTTGCTAACTGCATTTCTAACTTAACCCCTTGATTCATTTAAGCTCTTAATTAAAATATATCGTTTTCACTATCTTAGTTGCATTCCTAGCTCAGCCCCTTGACTCATCACCAGGAAGCAAATTATTTTCTTCCCTAAAGTGGCAGATCTGGAGCCAAGCTGGCATTAGTTGGAGATGATGGGAGCAGGTCAGAGAGGGCCTTTCAAATGTGGAAGACCCCGCAGTGGTCTGTGCTCTGTTGGATGCTTGTAGCAGAGCTGGGGAAGTGGTGAATATCTGGGACAGCCATTCCAGCCCTCAAACCTCATGTGGCAGAATAGACAATGCCAACACAAAGACAGGGAATTTTAAAGCAACTTTGCTTCTCTGTACCCCCATGTGCTGCAGCTCAGCTTTGTGCCAGCATTAAAGGCCTTACCTGGTCTGGTGGAAGGTGTCCCTGCCCACAGCAGGGGAGTTGGAACTACACCAGCTTAAGGTCCATCCAATACAGACCACTCTATGATTTTATGTGTTTATGGTCTGAAATATTTGTCTGGCTGACAGCTCTTGGGCACCTTGGCTTCCTGAAAGCCCAGGAGTTGGGTGAGAATCTCAGATTAAAAACTTCCAGCTAGCAAAATTCCAGTGACTTCCAGCTGGCAAATAAAAGGAGTTAAATGACTTCAAATGCAAGGAAAGGCATTGCTACAAAACAAGAGTTTGGGTTTGTAGCAGCAGCTGTCTGCAGGGCTCACGGCATGTGTGAGCTAAAGATGTGGCTTGAGCACAAGGCCAGAGAGCAGAACTGGCTGTCCCAACCCCTAATCCATGCACAAGGAATTGCCTCTAGTTCCCACTCTGTGTCTTGAGAAAGAGAGAGAAAATACATCCCACAACTACTTTAAAAAGGAAAATCAATTAAATCTTATCTTTTCTAAGCAGTTTTGGATTGGGTGGCTGTTTTGTTTTGTTGGATTTTTTTTTTTTTTTAGCAAGCAGTGAGTCAGTTTTATAATCAAGTAAAGCTAAGACTGAGGAGTTGGCAGAAGAAATTTCATTTAGAGCTGAGGGCCTGAGTTTGCTGCTTTGGTTCCATGATATGGGGCTGGCTGTGGAAGGTGTCTGAACCTGACTCATTGTCACCAAGAAAGCAAGGAAAGATTTTTCATCCTTCCCATTTTAATGAATAAATGCCATTTCCTCTACGTTATTTATCTGCTTTTGAATTTTAATGACTTGCTTTAAGTGGTAATTACCAAATTCTCCCCACTGATGCCTGGCTGGATAATATCACTGTTCGATATTTATGAAGTGCCAGGATCCTCTAAATATAGAACTGTTAAAACTATTTGTTAAAATTCTGAAAAGCTGAGAGATAAAGGGAGAGGAATGCCACTTATTCATTACAATTCTGCAAATGAAAAATATCTTCTCACTATTCAGCAGTTGATTAATCTGGTCCATTAATTTATGGTCATTCATATCTCCTCGCTTTCGGCTCTGGTGGAGTTTTCAGTGCAGCTGAAGTTTCCCTGGTCTGAGCAGAGTTCTGCTTCCTTCAGAGTAATGTGAAGAGACATTCTCCTCTCTCCATCCTTCACACCTAAGCAGCTTGGATGATTTCCCAGAGGGGAAGGAGGACACGATGACAACACAGTTTTGCAGGAGATGCCCCAATTCTCACAAGCAGTGGGGAGCTCTGAACTGAAGGGTTCAAGTAGCCTCAAGCTCCTTTCTCTGTGATTTACAATCCATAACTTCAAATCACCCTCCTCAGGATCCAAACTCCCCTGATTTCCAAAGGGAAAATAAGTGTTTGAGGTGGAGGACTGAGCTCCTTTCATCATGCCCACTGGAGTGAAATGTATGCATATGCCTTCTAGAGAGTCCCAGGGAAAAAAATTTTTGGAATTGTGTCTGTTTGCAACCCAGAGGCTGCTCTCCCCTGTGTGATGAGAAGTGTGCAGGTAGCCTGACCTGTAAAATTATAATGAATATTTTGAAATATTTTGTTGATGTTCAATAACAGAAAGCTTTTGTTTCTGCTTCCCTTTCAAGAAATTTCCCCTCATTCTCTTAAATCCTACAACAGAAAAATGAATCCAGCAGGGAGCCGGGAGCAGCTCCCAGAAGGAGACAGCAGTGTGGTGCTGTTCTTCTCTCCCCCTCAGAGCCCTGCCTCTCCACAACCCCTTGGTCATGCAAATCCTCGTGTTTTTTCTCTTCCAGTGCTGGGGCCGGGAGGACAGGGTGCTTTATTGCCATTGACATCATGCTGGACATGGCAGAGAACGAGGGCGTGGTGGATATATTCAACTGCGTGCGAGAGCTGCGCTCCCAAAGGGTCAATTTGGTGCAGACAGAGGTGGGTGCCAGCAGCTCTCCCTGCACCAGGTGCTGCTTTCCTGTCAGCTTCTCTGCCCAGCAATTTATGAAGTCAACACTGGCTTGCTCTGTGCCTTGATTATGCAGAACTTTTGGTGGCTAAACATGCCCAGATTTGCACCGAATCAATTCACTGGCAGCTTCTCGGGGCCTGCAAGACAGGAGGGCAAACCTTGAAGTTTAGGTCTGTGCATTGTTGATTAATTTTATTCTCATAGTAGGAAAAAAGAGCTCCTGAAGCCTCTCATGACTCATTCATAGGAGCACTGCAGGCTCCAGTAGTGCCTAGTGTATATCAATTACAAGCTAAGCAAACAAAACGTCTTTGATTCAAGATTTGGGTGCTGATTAAGCGAGGTGCTCAATCACACAGTGTCTGGCAGCTGCACAGACTCCTGTGGAACTGCTGTCCTGTTGCACAGCTTTTATGTGTGTCCCTTAACCCCTTCCCTTCCCGAGGGACATGACAACAACCTGGAACAGAGAGGGGCTGTTAACTTTGTTGGACTTCTCATATTTACTTTAGGGAAAGAGTTTTACACAAAATACCCAGAACCCAGAAGAAACCTGTTAGTTCTGTACAGTGGTGCCAGAGAAGGCCAAATTGTATATTAGGAAAAGTTTCTTCATTTAAAGTGTTGTCCAGCCCTGGCACAGCTGCCCGGGGCAGTGGTGGAGTCACCAATGCTGCAAGGATCTAACAGACATGCAGATGTGGCACGTGGGGACATGTTCAGTGGTGAATTTGGCAGTGCTGGGCTGGACTCAGTTATCTTAGAGGCCTACACAATTCTGTGATTCTCTGGTGATATTGGAGGTGACCATTGCCTTGTGGACAGAGCGGCTTTACACCTTGATCTCCTTTCAGCCCACCCCCATTTTGTCCCAACATTCCTGAGAGTGCCATTTCCCCATTTTCCTTGTAAATCTGAAATGAACACGTGAGACCTCACATTCAGTGATGGATGAAATATGCTCACAAAGCTGTCACACAGCACACTATGTAATTTGTCTCCACGTGAAACAGAGCCAAATATGCATATTGGGCATGACTTAAGAAAAAATGAAGAGTGATATTTCATGATCTGTATTAAAAATGTGATTTTAATATCTCCTCCCCTGTGCAGGAGCAGTACGTGTTTGTCCATGATGCCATTTTGGAGGCATGTCTCTGTGGCAACACAGCCATTCCAGTCTGTGAGTTCAGATCCATATATTACAACATCAGCAGACTGGATCCACAGACCAATTCCAGCCAGATAAAAGATGAGTTTCAGGTAATTTCATATGTCTCAGTCACTGCAGTTGGTGTATTGAAGGTGTTTAATCAATTTCTGTGTGTTTCTTTGTGATTTCCAGCAGAGCAGACAAGGGGGATGCTGAGCCAAGGTCTGATTTCAGTTGATTTTTATTGTTGTACTACTGGGTCAGGCAGAGATTTGTTTTTGAGTATGGACTATTCGGCCTTCAGCAAGGAAAAAATTGTCCCCATCACTCCAGTAGAGCAAGGGTACTAATTTTCACACATAATGCTGTACTTATATTTAATGAGTATTGTGTTGTTCATTTCTTTCCATAATTTATACAGAAACTTTTATGCATCAAGGTGCCTTATTATCCATTCTTGTGGCTCATATGGTGCTTCCAAGCTTTGACAATCAACTTGTTGACAACCTTCCACACAGGAGAGAGAGGGAGCTCATTTGGCTATTGCTAATTTTCCAATAAATGTGAATGAATCCCTCAGTTCACTGCAGATGTTTTGCCAGGTACCTGGTGATGACACCCAAAATGATGGACAGCAAAACTCACAAGTGCTGTTTGCCCAGGGCAAGCAACAAAATATGAGCCCCTCCTTTGCTTCCTGTCCCTTTTGCTTATCCTGGTAAATGGGCTTGGGACACTCCAGCCATGGGCCCTGTGCAGTTGTTCCTCTAATAAAGTGGAGAATTCACCCAGAATTCTGAACACTGAAATAGGTTTTCCATTCTTATTCCCCATGAATCTATAATTCTTTACTGTGAGACTGAAGAGACACTGGCACAGGTGTCCAGAGCAGCTGTGCCTGCCCCTGGATCCCTGGAAGTGTCCAAGGCCAGGTTGGACAGGGCTTGGAGCAACCTGGGATAGTGGAAGGTGTCCCTGCCATGGCAGGGGTGGAATGGGTGGGCTTTAAAGTCTCTCTTAAACCAAAAGATTCTGTGGATCTGTGATTTTGAGCCACGTTGTTGTAGGGCAAAAACAAGACTGTGGGAAATTTGGAGCAAGGTGAGTTTGACAGGAAAGAGACAGACATCTACTATTTGTTGAGGCCACTCACAGTCAGAGTAAAAAGGTGGAGGTTGCTTTAATTGCTTTTCCTCTCCCAGGAAAGTGTCTTTTGCAGCAAGAGGATGTCTTTTGGGATCCCCAGCTTGAGTCAGAGGCTGCTTTTCCTCCCTCACTATGTAAAGGGAGAACATGTGTCTTTTATCTGAAGCCTTACAGGGAATCATCAGGGTTGGTATAGTGAGATAAAGAATGTGGATCCCAACTGATGGCAGCTCAATTAAAAAAAGATCTGGTTCTATCAAGTAATAGCAGGTCTGTAAAAGTGTTTCTGGTTTGACATGAAGGAGCCAGAGCTGAACTTCATCAAATGCTGTTCAAAAAAAAACCACTATTAAAAAAACAGCCACCGCTTGCTGGGTGTATTTTGTCATGATATGAGACAGGATTTGTCACCTCTGTGCTTGTTCTTTTGAGCTGCCAGGGGCTGGCAGCTCCTGTGGGAAAGAACTGCTCCGCTGTGCTTTGCATAAGAGGTTCGGTGTCTGTCTTGTTGTAGAATCTATTTTTACAGGATTTTGGCTCAGAGCGTTCCTCAGCCCTGATTGTCTGGATTTAATGCAAAAGCTGGTATCTCTGCTGCAATCTTTAGGAACTTAGTTGATATAACTATAGATCTGTGCTTGCAGTTTGTGGTATTTAGGTCCCACTGGCCCTGAGGTAAGGCTGGATGTATTTCTCATGCTCTACATGTTGTGTGGTCATACAAAAGCTCACTCTGGAGAGTTTTTGTAATCTGAATCAGTACAGGAACAAGGGAGAGAGAGGAGTAGCATAAAATAGACAGGAGTAAATCACTAGCAAGTCACCTGCCTGATTATCTGCACTGTCAGAGACCTGAGATTTCATGTTGTTTCCCCAGCCAGACTCCCTGCTTTCCATCTCCAGACAGTGTAGAACCTGAATAATTTAGAGCAACTATATTATTTCAAGTTTTATACTTTGACACATTCTTTTATCTTGGATTGTTTGACCTTCCTCTTTTCTTCATTCATAACCTCTCTGTGGCAGAAGTCCAGCTCTTTGTTAAGTTTTTTGGTTTTTTGGAGGTTTTTTTTGGCCTGTAAATATTTTGTATTCTTCTGGCTGCAGAGAGTTCACTGTTGGACTCCATGGGCTTTGCTCAGGAAGGGGAGATGCAAAAGTGGAAATACAATGACATCAGACAGCCATTGATCTACCACCACTTAAGCACTGGTGCTAAGATGCATTCACTTTGATTTCTGAGTTTTGATCCTTGCTGACCAACCTGGACTGGTTTGTCAGGAGGCCTCCACAATGGGGAACACAAAAGTAAAATAGATTTAAAGAAACATAGTCTGTCGAGCTGTGCAAAAGGCAGATAACAGTCAAAGACTGACAGCAAGGCCCCAGAGATTAGGTATGACTATGTAAGTGAACTATGTGTCACTTCCAAAGGAAAGTAGCAATCTAAATAATGTATAAAACAAATAGACTTTTCTGTTAAAAAACCTCAAAATTACATTTTATCTTAGGTTTTTATAAGATAAGTCAGCAGCTTGAGGAATCACCAGAGGCTCTGAACAGTCTGACCTGCTGAGTGGTCAGTACTCAGGGTACACCTGCACAGGATCCACCTGAAGAGGGGGAAGGATTTGTGCTTCCACCCTAAGGATGGCAGAAACAGGAGGAGGTTTCACTCCATCCCCAGCTCACAGATGCATCTTAAACCTGTGACACCTATTTCCAGCCTCTAGGAAAGAGCAGGAATGTTATCTAGCTGCTCTGTGGGTTTAGAGCTGGAAATGTTTGGGAGGTGTATAGTGCTTTCAATTTTTGCTGGAGCTAACAATGTTTGGAAGAGTTCCTCAGGACAATCTGCAAAACAAAATGTGTTATAACAGCAACAAGCTCCTTAGTGCTTCTTCCATTTTATCTCTGGGATGCCAAATGTTATGAAGTTGAGTAACAGAGTCCCCAGGGAGGTGCAGAGGAGAGCCCTTTGTTGCAAAACCCAGGCCTTTCTAAGCAGTTACCCTGTAATCAGTTACATCCCATTTAAGCACAACAAATGTAATTCAACCAACCACCATAAACCACCATGTGAGCAAGTGATGGTTCTATAACTTGTTTTTCTACCTCTAATTCAGCTGAGTCACTTTCCCATAGCCCTTTTCTGCTTAGCTGAAGTAGCAGGACTGAGCCATGAGTTTACAAGGGTAACAAGGCCCTTATTTTATAAATTTTTACCTATATGCAACAGCCAAAGCTCTGCTACTCTGAGTCCCTTTAATACAAACATACTGTGCATAGGCAGCAACTGACAGAAGCAGAGACAGCGACTCAAGCTACACCAAGGGAAACAGAGGTTGGATATTAGGAAAAAGTTTTTCACAGAAAGAGTGATAAAGTTCTGGAATGGCTGCCTGGGGAGGTGGTGGAGTCCCCATCCCTGGGTGTGTTTAACAAAGCCTGGATGTGGCACTGGGTGCCAGGGTTGAGTTGAGGGGTTGGGGCTGGGTTGGACTCGATGATCTTGAAGGTCTCTTCCAACCTGGTCATTCTGTGATTCTTGGAAGTGAACTGCAAGGCACTCAGCTTGTTTGTGTCCTTGTGTCCCTGTCCCTGCCCTGCCCAGACCCTGAACATCGTGACGCCGCGGGTGCGGCCGGAGGACTGCAGCATCGGGCTGCTGCCCCGCAACCACGACAAGAACCGCTGCATGGACGTGCTGCCCCTGGACCGCTGCCTGCCCTTCCTCATCTCCGTGGATGGGGAGTCCAGCAACTACATCAATGCTGCACTCATGGATGTAAGCACTGCTCTGGCATACCCAGCGTGGCCTACAATGAGTTTATTCCCTCTCACGATGCTTTTCTGGGAGGATGGATCTAAAGAAAAACACTTACTTAGCTGTAGTTTCTGTCTGGTATCTCCAAATTGGGCAAAACACATGAATTTTCTCTTTGTCACCAAAATATGTCCTCCAGAGTACGGGTATCCCAGAGAAGTGGTCACAGCACCAGCCTGACAGAGTTCAAGAAGCTTTCAGACAATACTTTTGGGCACTCTTGGGATGGTGCTATGCAGGGCCATGAGTTGGGCTCCATGGTCCTTGAGGGTCCATTCCAACCCAGCATATTCTGTTACATGCTGTTATTCTGTGATCACACACTCTAGTGCTGCACCACATTGGTAGAAAATTTTTGGCAAACGCATCCCTCAGAGTGCAGTCTGAGGCTGGATCACAAAAAGGTAGAAGCACAAAAAAGTGGGGGGACAGCTCTTCCCATACATTGGTTTTGTATCCGTTGGGAAGAGAAAACTTTGCCAGGTCAGCTGTTTGACAAGGATAATTTGCAGTGTGGAGCAAGTGATTGATATGATCTTATGCAGTTAAGAATGTGGGAGTGCAGGGATCAAATGTGCAAAATATTTTCAGGCTAAAGGACGTGAGTTGAGCTGATGTGACTCTGTCCAAAGGCGTTTTCCCTCGCTTTGTTTATAGCCTGGAATCTCACAGCATGGGTCATTTGTGGAGGATGAATTATGTTGATGGCTTCTTTTGCTGTGCTGCCTTCGGACACAGATGTCTTTAAAGCTACTAATTATTGCAGTTGGAGTATGTGTAAATACGATCCAGGGTGAAATGCCATCATTTTTTCCCAGGCAGCAGCAGGGTCTCTGTGTTTTAATTTTGTCTGTTCTTCAGTCTTTGGGAAACAGTGATACTGTTGCATTTAAGATATTCAGTCAAATGGTCACAGGAATTATTTTAGATTTTTTTCAGCAAGATTGTGATGTTTTCATTGCAAACATTCCTAAGGTAGCTTGTTTTTTTAAAGTGTGTTTAGTGCTTTTGCACATCTGCAGAAGCTCAATCCAGTCTTTGGTTTCTTAGGGATTGGGAATGTTTGTACATTTCAGTCCTCATTACCTCAATTCACTTTGCAAATATTTGGATCCTTCCCCACAAAATTTCAGTGGATTAATTTTTTTTTAGTACAAAGCAATTTTTCACCTGTCATTGAAATTCAGCCACTGTGATGTTCTCTGGCTCTCCTTTATCTTTCCATAAAGGATTCAGGAACTTTCGGGGACAAAAATAATCACAGGGGAACAGCCAGAATCCTACATTTTCATAGCTGTTCTTGCTGAGGTGTGAAGTCTTGTACTGAGCAGGGACTCTTAGAGGACACCCTCCATCAATCCCATATTGCCCTGAAAGGAGCAAAACTGTCCCTCACCCTCCCTTAAAACAATGGAACTAATAAGGAAATAATCCTTAAAAAATGAGACTTAAATCACATAATGAGTCAAGTCATGAAGAAGGGATGATAGATTTGTGTTTAATCTATGGGGTTTGGAGAAAAACATGAATTTATGTGTCCCTAACATCATCATTGCCCCATAATCCCACACATGTTCTCCTGCATGAGTAATTCACACCTCTCTGTCACTTTCCCTGTGAAATGGGACAGTGAATCTTGTTCCTCACCTGTAGCAAGGAGCTGGGCAGGGTTTCTTTTTCTCCTAATGGCAAACCCCACAAGCACATACGACCTTCAGCCAAGAGTTTAGCTAGATTTGCTACTGGCACACCATGAAAAAACCATAGCAGGAACATTCTGGTGTTTAATTAAGAGAAAAACCTCAGTATTTCATTTGCCACTCTGCTGCCACCACTGGTCTGGTATTTCACAACTTTTGACCCATTCTGGTGTTTCTAGATGTGGAATGCAGAGCGGGGAAAAAGACAAAAGTCCATTCTAGATGAAAATTTCCCAGGAAATCATTTTGTTTTCCTTCTCTGTACATCACTTCCCACCACCCTCCTCACACGTGCACACTCAGAAGCCCCTTTTTCCCAGCATGGCCTGCCCAGCACTTCCACCCACATCTGCCTCACACAGAGGAGAAAAGGCAAACCCTCACAATGGGCAGCTTCATACGTCAGGATTTTATTTATTTATTCACTTTAAATCCAAAATTTTATTCCACTGGTGGGTTTTTTTGTGCTTTTTTGTTTCCTTTACCCCAGAATTAGTGTGGCTTTTGATTCAAGTCTGCTTCACAGATGTACAGCACAAAAGACTGTGGAGTTTCCAGGCTCATTTAAGCCTTGCCTGCCGTGGTTGGGAAGCGATAAAGTTTTCAGCTTGTTGCCTTTCATCCCAAACATTCATTAACTCAGCCCTGCAGAGGTTGGGAGCACAGCTCCACCCCTTTGTGCTTAGGGAGACTGAGGTCAGGGGGCCTTTTTGAGGTGAAAGAATAACAGCAGAAATTAAATGCCAATGTCACAGGCTCTGAATGCTGCCCCATAAAGGATGGCTGGGATCCATACGTGTCACTTCTGTCACACTGCACCCCCAGGCAGCCCCAGCAGACGGGGCTAATCCCTTCTGGAGTTCCTCGAGGCCACTGCAGCACAAAGGAGAACATTTGCTTCCAACTGTTTTCCTTCCAATTATTAATATTACTGATAGTCGTAGTAGTAGTAATAGTAGAATTAGCATTATTTGCTGAGTCTCAAAATATAAATAATTGATTTGGGTAATCTCTGCTCTTGTGACACTTCTTTAATGAAATGTCTTTATTGGGAGCAAAAGAATCCCATTACGAGGCGTTCATTCATTGCGGAGCGATAACAAGGAGCAGGAGATGTGATTTGTATAATCTGGTTAAATGGCTCAGACTGCCTCCCCACAGCCTCCTGGGTATAATATTCCTTTGAATAAAAGTTGATTGATTTTTTTTTTTTTTTTAAACTAATCTTACTCTTTTGTTAGAGCCACAAGCAGCCTGCTGCCTTCATTGTCACCCAGCACCCCTTGCCCAACACCATCACAGACTTCTGGAGGCTGGTGTTTGATTACAACTGCTCCTCCGTGGTGATGCTCAACGAGATGGATGCAGCACAGGTCAGTGGCTCTTCATTCACTCCCTTCTCAAATCCAAGGGGTTTGCAGAGAGTCTCTGCTGCTATTTTATTGGGGTGGGTGCCCTCCCAGCCCAATAAATAAATGAGGGAGAGCTGGAAAATAATAGGTGATGTTTTGGGGTTTAAATGGAGAATAAGTCTATATGCCTGGCTCTTTGTAAGTTAATTCTTATTGTAATTAACAGGGATCATAGAAGGGTTTGGATGGGAAGGGACCTTAAAGACCATCTTACTTCAACCCCCTGTCATGGCAGGGACACCTTCCACTATCCCAGGTTGCTCCAAACCCCATCCAACCCAGCCTTGGACACTTCCAGGGGTGGGGCAGCCACAGCTTCTCTGGGAACCTGTCCCAGGGCCTCACCATCCTCAGAGGGAGGAATTTCTTCCTGATATCCCATCAAATCTGCCCTCCCTCAGCTTAATGCTATTCCCCTTTTTCCTGTCACTCCACACCCTTCTGAAAAGTCCCCCTCCTGTAAGCCTTCCTGTAAGCCTATTTTATGTACTGGAAAGTTGCTATAAAGTCTCCCCATTTGTTATATAAATACTTTGATATAAAATTATGTAAAATATATTTAAAAGTATCAAAAAGTTTTATATACATACTTTATATATTACAGAATTACTTTGTGTTTGCAGGTCAAAATTTCCCTCCCAAACCCACTTTCTCCCCTTTCATATTTTTGTCTGTGTTTGGTTCAGGAAAATGCTCACTACCACAGCCCCAGGGTGCTTCATGTTTGCCTTTTTCACATGGCATTTCCTGAAGAATAAAACCAAGAGAGCTGAAATAATTTGAAGGATCTTTCCCCTGAGATTCCCAGTATGATTCTGTAATACTGAGAAATGTGCTTTGCACAGTTTGAGGATAATATAGTCCTTTTATCTCTTTTTCTTTTCCTTTTTAATTCCGTGTCTAAGTTGGGTTTTGGCTACTGGACACAGCATTATTTTCAGCACTTGAGCTTGCCAGGGAGGAGCTTTTGCCATTCCTCCTGCCCTGGCATCTCCAGCCACCTTGCTGATGAGTGGCAGAGGAGAACAGCTTTCAGAAAGGTGTAATCATGCAATTTGTGTGGAGAGTACATTTGGCATGGTTAATTCACCCATTACAGCCCTTGTTCAATGAGAGGAGAGGAGCCCTCAACAGCTGGTACTTCATGGATTCGTTTCTCATTTGTATCTTTCATTTGTCTTACCACACTTGCAGGCAGTGAATTGCTGGTCTCTTTTTTGGATGGTGATGGAGAAGCCAATCACCCCAGTCCTTAAGGGGATGTCCCATCAGGGGGAACTTGGTGGGATTCCATTCCAGCCCCAGTGACAGCTCTGTTCAGCAGTGGACTCTCCTGGTGCCCTCCCTGCAGAGTCCCACCACTCTGTGAGGAACCACAGGTTCTCTGTATCTTTTGTTTTCCTCTTCCATCTCCTTGATTCTGCATCTTGGCATTGAATCCAGAGACAAATTTCACCTTTTTTTTCCCTGACACTTCAAAGCAAAACCCATATTTTTCTGGAAATGACACACTTTCTCACACTTGGTTCTGGGAAAACACAAACCTTTCAGCCCCAGCCAGTGCTATTCTTGTGCCTATCTTTCTGCACAAAGCTTAGGTTTTTTTCCTAGCAAAGTTTTACTGCTATGATGTGGTCTGTAGGCACAGAAAAGGGGATTTGGCAGTGCATGAAGTCACTTTGACAGTTTCTGTAGCACGGTGTCACCTCCCTCAGGGGTGCAGCCAATGCCAGAACACCCAGGTGGCACTGGAAGTTAAGAAGGATTTTGAAGTTTGTATTTTATGAGCTACTAGGACACCATGAGACAGTTTGATATCACAGAATCATTTGGGGTGGAAAAGACCTCTAAGATCATTGAATCCAACTGTTACCTCAGCACTGCCAAGGCCACCACTAACCCATGTCCCCAAGTGCCACATCTACATGTCTTTTAAATCCCTCCAGGGATGGTGACTCCACCACTGCTCTGGGCAGCTGTTCCATTGCTTGACTACCCTTTCAGTGAAGAAATTTTCCCTAATATCCAATCTAAGCTTCCCACTGGCACAGTTTGAAGCTGCTTCCTCTCATCCTGTCCCTTGTCCCTTGGGAACAGAGCCTGCCCCCAACCTGGCTGCACCCTCAGGGAGTTGTGCATAGTGAGAGGGCTTTCCCCTGAGCCTCCTCCTCTCCAGGCTGAGCCCCTTTCCCAGCTCCCTCAGCTGCTCCTGGGGGCTCCAGACCTTTCCCCAGCTCTGTTGTCCTTCAGACCACACACAACCATTGTGTGACTGAGTGGCCTCAAGCCCATCAATCCAGATCTCTCTGCAGGTCCTTCCTACCCTCCAGCAGATCATCAGATCCATTGTGGAGAGGAGTTTTATGGAAGAGAACTTGTCACTGTACCTGCACTGTCCTTGCATGACAGTATTGTCATTCCCTGTCTGTTCATCAGTGCCTGATCCCAGGCTGTGCCCTGAGTACAGGGAAAAGGCAAATAAACCCTGTGGAGGTCAGAGCACACAGCAGGCAGTGTTCAACAGTGTATACACCTGTGTGTTTGGAGAGGTGGCCATTCACAGACCTGCTCTGGGAGAAGCAAATTTTCCATCCTAAGGAAAGATTTCATCTTTTTTTGCTTTCCACTGCACCTTGAGGTTGTTTGCTAAAGCTCCTGCTCGGCTCACATCTCCGTGCCTGAGGGACAGATGCTTTGAGAGGAGATCACTAGGCAGCTTGAAAGTCTGAAGGAAGAGTAAAGAAACCCTTCAAAGGACCTGCTTGTGTGGTCTTGGCTGGCTTGCTTAATCTTGAAAAACTAACAAGGGCAGAGATGCATAAGATTGTGTGAATATCCCACCCAATTTCAGTCCTATATGATCAAAGGAAGAACAGGAGTGCAGAATTAATGCAGCCGCATGCACGCACTCGACATCGTTCCTGGCAGTGATTGAACTTGAAAAGCTCGAGATCAAGTTCAAATGAGCATCTGGGGGTTTCAAAACTTGTACAAAATTACACTTGAAAATAGGAAGAAAAAAAAAACACAAAGAAATACAATCTTAGCAGAAACTGCTAATGAGATCTCATGCAAAATATTTTTGTGCCATGATCTATTTCCAGCTGGATTTAAAATCCTTAGATTGTAATTTGTGTGCATAGGGTGTTTTTTTGTCCTTTCAACTCAGTAATATCAGCACAAGAAAAAGATTTCCAGCCTGCTTCACAAACTTCAGAGGTGTAGTTGTGGTTCACCCTGAAACCAGAGTTGCTCTTGATGCTCTCAGAACAAACTCACTCGCCTTCTCCTGCTCACTGGTAGAGCCAGAAAACGAAAAAGTTCATCTTACAGAAAAAAAAGAAATTCCAGTTTGTTTGAATTAAGATTAATTTTCCTGGTACCTGTACTGTTTCTTCATTTTTACCAGAATCTCTATGGTTCCTATTAAATTTATCTACAGACACTAATCTTTCAATGTTCCAGTTAAATCTCAGCCTTTGCAGAAGCTTCATTTGTCAGCCATCTTCTCTGCACCTCTAGACCCAGAATCCAATCAGTTCCAAACCGTGTTCATACAAAAATAAAGAGGAAGAAAATTCCAGGCCCTAAAATATATTTCTTTTTTTCTTCACATATAAAATGCTTTACTGAGCTAGAATGAGTTCTTCTCTGAACAAAGCCACAACATACAAATTGGTGATGGATTTCAGCTGGTTATAGATCCAAAAGGAACGACTGAATATGTTAATAATTAAGATTTCTGTTTGGTGTTGTGTTTTTTCCTAGCTCTGCATGCAGTACTGGCCAGAGAAGACATCCTGTTGTTATGGCCCAATCCAGGTGGAGTTTGTTTCAGCAGACATTGATGAAGATATCATCAACAGGATATTCCGGATTTGCAACATGGCCAGGGTAAGAGAGGAGAAATAGCACGTTCCCTAGTTATTCTCAAAAACACATTTTGGCTTGAGGAAGAGGCAGAGCCAAGACTTGTGGTTTAGAAATGCAGAATCTCTCACCTAGGAATGAAATTCCACCGCAGCTACTTCCTTTAATTAACATTTAATCAGCCTGCATTGCTAAAGGACTCTTGGCTGAAGGCAGCAAGTGGATGATATGAGCTGAAAATCTGTATTTAAATGGTGAGCATTTTTCTGTGTATATTTGAGAACAATTCATCACTTAGTAGCCAATATAAAGCCATCAGTATTGCAGGAAATAAACTGGGATGGTGTCAGCAGCTCTCCATCTGTCAGCTCCCAGGCAGCATCTCTGAAGACAGATGCAATGTTTACTGGCTAGACTGGGATTCCCAATTGCCACTGCTTTCCCTATAAATAAGCAACTGCCATTTCTGTAAGCAGTTCTTTGTCTGTGTCCCTCAGCCCCAGGACAGATGAAATGATAGAAACAAAGTTTATCTGCACACTGAGCCCTGGCAATCCGGCTTCAGGGCTGCAGGAAAGGGCTTCAGCAGAGGATTTTTCTCTCATTAGTCGTTTCCCAGATTGATTATGTTTCCTTTGTTGTTCCTCTTTCATTTTTTTCTTGTCAGAAATGGAAGCAGGCCCTGCAAATTATATTTCCATGCAGTGTAACCCATCAGTGTCTGCATGGTCAGAGCCTGTGCAGCTGTTCAGGTGTGGCACTGCAGAGGGAACCTTGTGGTCCAGCCACAGAAATTAATGAACTGGTTGGAGATTAGACACCTTCCTGTGTCCCAGGAAGAGCCTGGGGGTGATAAAACTGGTGAGAGCAAGACTCTGTGGCTCTCAGAGGGAGCTGGCTCGTGGATGCAGGGCTGGAGGGTGGGAGGTATGCACTCACACCTCTCTGCACTCATCCACGTCCAACACCACGGCCACTGCCAGTAAATTTGTGAGGATCCTTTCCCTCCACAATCCCCAGAGAATTTCTGAGGCTGCCTCTACTTCTTATGGCACAGCACAGCCAACCAGCAAAGAGACATTTGACCTGTTTGTGCAGTTTGATGAAACTTTATTCTGGAATCCAAACAAGGCTCCTGTGCACTTGCTGTCCACTTGGCTCTGTAATAATTGTTCTCCAGGTTAGAGAAAAGCCCTTGTTTCTGCACTGTACCCAGCGTGGAAAACACCAGCACTGCTGGTGCAGGTGCAGAGGGGAGGCTGCTGTGCAAGCAGTGCTCCCAGCCCTGCCCATCCCTCCCTGGCCCCGTGCAGCCCTGAGCAGGCTCTGTGTTGCAGCCGCAGGACGGGTACCGCATCGTGCAGCACCTGCAGTACATCGGCTGGCCGGCCTACAGGGACACCCCTCCCTCCAAGCGCTCCCTGCTGAAGGTGGTCAGGAGGCTGGAGAAGTGGCAGGAGCAGTATGATGGCAGAGACGGGCGCACTGTTGTCCACTGCTTGTAAGTAGGGCTGGGAAATGTCTGCAGCCTCATGTGGTGTGGTTGTGGATCTGGAAATCTGGTGGTTTGCCAGGCTTCAGTTGGGGAAAACTGAGTTAAAGTACTTTTATAATACACTTCAAGTTGAATATTGTATTGCCTTATAGTATCCTGGCCCATGGATTTTACTGATTGCAGTGAGAGATAGCTCCAAGAGCTGTGGGTTTCGTGACCGGAGCGCAGACAGAGCTGAAGCAGCCCTGCCATGTACCCAGCTCTGAGCACAGAGCTGCTGTGAGCCCAGAGTAGGGATTTGCAGCACTGCAGTCCCTGAGCCCCCTGTCCCCTGCTTAAGAGGGACAGGGAAGCTCCCCTTAACCCTTAGTCCTTCCATCCCTGCCCCTGTTCTCCAGTCTCAACTTTCACAGACTCACAGAATGGTTTAGGTTGGAAGGGACCCCAAACACCACTCAGTTCTAGTGGACACCTTCCACCATCCCAGGCTGCTCCAAGCCCCGTCCAGCCTGGCCTTGGACACTTCCTGGGATCCAGGGGCAGCCACAGCTTCTCTGGGCACCCTGTGCCAGGGCCTCAGCACCCTCACAGGGAAGAATTCCTCCCCAATACCCCATCTATCCCTGCCCTCTGGCAGTGGAAAGCCATTCCCCCTTGTCCTGGCACTCCATGCCCTTGTTTCCAGCCCTCCCCCAGCTCTCTTGGAGCCCCTTTAGGCACACAAACCCTTGAACATCAGCCCTTACATAAGAGACCTTCCATGTGACAGGAATCTCTCCATTAGAGACCTGTCCATGAGGTGTGAGCTGTGTGTGCTCTCCTTCCCTCAGCCTCACCAGCCCCACCCTCCCCTCTTTTGTCCCGCTGCCAGGAACGGCGGAGGTCGCAGCGGCACCTTCTGTGCCATCTGCAGCGTGTGCGAAATGATCCAGCAGCAGAACATCATCGATGTGTTCCACATAGTGAAAACGCTACGGAATAACAAATCCAACATGGTGGAGTCACTGGTAAGGCTTCTTTCTGCTCACTCCTCACTCAGTGTGTGTGTGCAAGGGACTTCAGGATAGGTAAGAAAATGTCAAAATGGCTTAGTTCAGCATGAATCAAAATGGATGGGAACATGAAGACACCAGAGTTAAAACTGGTCCTGATTCATGTTCTGTGAATCCTCCTGCTTCTCCTTCTGAGAAGAGGGGATGCCCTGGCAGAGTGATAGGCCCTGTGTCCCATGTCCAGCAGCCTCAGGAGGTCATACCCCACAGAGCTGTCACCATGGCTGTGGGAAGAGTGGGATGTGTCCTCCTGTCCATGCAGGGATTTGTCCTCCTGTCCATGCAGAGATCTGTCCTCCTGTCCAGCCCAGTGCTGGGTGCTGTGACACATCTTGAAACCAGGAAGGAAGAACAGTCCAGCCTCAGGCCTGGCTCCTTGCAGCTCAGGAGATTAAACTGTCCTGAATTCAGTCATCTTCATCCATCACTCTGAGTTCGTGCCTCAAAAGCAACACATGCAATGAGGGCTGGAGGCAAATAATGAATAGTCCAGACTGGGGCTGTCTCTTTGAGTGCTTTTCTCTTCCTTTGATGACACCATCTCGCATCCATGCTTGCTCAGGATCACTCAGAAACACAACCAGTGTTTGCCTGCTCCTGCCAAAGGGTATAAGAAAGAGGGAGGAGGTATTTTTGCTTGTAGAACGAAGCTCTGAGGAATTTTCCCATATCCTAATGCCATTCCTTTGTGTCATCTCTTTCAGGAACAGTATAAATTTGTATACGAGGTTGCACTGGAATACTTGAGTTCCTTTTAGCCCAGCGAAGGGAGGGGACCCCACGATGTGCCAGAACCCAAACTCTGGCGGATGCTTCTCCCCTGTCCCACACTGGAAGGCAGTAACAAGTGTGGGAAGGAAAACTTCTCCTTCCTTCTCAGCAAGAGACTGAGGTTGCAGAGACCTCATTGGAAGGAGGAGATGATGCCTGTGTGTGCTGCTGCCTGCTTTCTATTGGAACATCTACTGCTTCTTAAATAACTTACTGTAAAAATTAGCAACATGGGAGACAGGCTGAAAGACTGGACTTTCTAATCCCCTCTGACTTCTCTCCTCTTTTGGATTGTGTTTTTGTTCTGCTTGCTGCAGAGTGGGGAAGGAATGAAACCCTTAGGAAATTATCTTTTAAATGTCTCCTTTTTAATTTATAATTTTGTTCTCAAATCCCAGCCTTTTAATTTTTTAATTTCATGCAGCAGTCATTTGGGAAAAATGAGATAGCCATAGGGGATACATGAAATGTTTCATTACAATTTGTCTACCTTATCTGTTTCCTTTTATTTGTTTTTCCAAATGAAAAGGCCAACACACACACATACCCACACAAAAAAAAAGACTATGCTGGAATTCTCTTCCCAAATGTAGTCCCTTTAAGCATGAAAATAGATGGTGGAGATGAGAAGCTGTTCATGGATCCACTGCCTCCACAGAAATATTTCCTCCCAGTTTCTGCTTGACTTCAGGGCCGTGCATGACCCAGTTCCATCCCTCTGGTCTGTGTCCTTTCGCTGCTGGTGAAGCTGTTGAGGAGTCTCCCAGCCACTTGAACCTGAAGGTTAAATATTTGCATCCAACAAATGGCATTTTTCTGGCAACTTTGGTGACTTGGTTACCACATTTCCCAAGTATTAGCTGGGGTGCAGTGTGTCTCTGACAAACAGGGTATGGAGTAGGTATTATTATTGCTCATATGCTATGTATGACTATTTTTTATTTTATATTTGTATTGCTGTAGAACTTAGGACCCCTAGTCACGCCAGAACCCTGCTGAACTAGGCACTGTGCAAGCAGACAGCAAAGAAAGTTCCTGCTCAAGGGTTTAAAAGTCTGAAGGTTCTTAAAATTGGGTTTGAGCATGATTTCCTCACTATTTCCAGGCCCTACAAGTTTCAAAATTGTAACCCATTGGAGCTGTAGGAAAGCTGATGTACATACACAGAAACCTATTCTGACACCTGTAAAGAGAAGTGTTAGCCCAGCACAGCAACTTCTCTTCTTAAGCAAAACAGCTTTTGTTTTATTTTGCAAAAATGCCTGTGCAAGTCTCCTTCTCTGAAACAAACACCAGATGTGTTTTGCCACGGTTGTGGACCTCATTCTGACTTCTTAGCAGCTAAGAAATTGCTTTTCTGAAAAAGTATGTTTAAGTAGTTAATCACTAAGGTCTGCAGGGTAATCTTGGGGAAAAAAAATAATTGAATGAGCAAGACTTTACAATAATTAGTATTTCAATTTAGCCATTTATTTATCTTGAGGGTGTGGGATATGAGGTTGCTCTGTGTGTAAAATGGATTCTGGGGTGTAGGGTTCTTAAAATTCAGACTTGCTAAAAGATAGACTGAAGGTAAGAGTTGAAGGAAACTCCAATTTTCTTATCACCCTGTAGTTTTCCACCCTCAGGTAAATACTCAGAGGCTGCTGGGAGCTCTGTCCTGCCCATGCCTGGCACAGAGCATGCCAGAAGTTCAAAATGTTTTGCTAATTCTGTCTGTGAATTCAAAAGGCACCTCTGCTTCATAGTCATTCTGTCTTCAGTAGTCACACCCTCACCTTGACCAGGAGGGATGGAAATGAAATCTGGCAAAAGCAGCTCTTGACTGAGCCACACCAGTACCCAACCAAACCATTGTCATCCACCAGGACCTGCACCAGCCTAGGGAGGGATGCTTGGAGTTTCATTAATACCCCTCTTGACAAGCAAAGGATCCTGAACTACCTGGGGTTTCTCTAAGGAGCTTTGGATTCTTGGCTGTAATATCATGAAGGTCTTAACTGATCATGAACCACCTTCTCACAGGAGCCTCCGTGCTGTTTATGGTTGGTCCTTTCTGTTGCCTGCAAAAAAATCATGAAATCAACTTTAGTTCCAGTTGGGGCTGTCAAGGGACTGGTCTGAATTGGTTTTTTTTTTTTCTTTATGCAGCAGCATAATTCAGCAGGAAAAATAACTGGAAGGCAAAGTGAAACTATAAGATAAAAGTGAGAGGAAAAGTATAATATTGGTGTTTTGATTACAGGTGGCTGGATGGAACAGTGTAGGTCAGGTGTTGGGAAAGAAAAGGGAAGAGGGAATTCTAATCCCAGGATGGGAGTTTTCAGCAACTGCCCAGGTATGAAGAAACTACAAGTCAGCAAAGTGGTTTTGACTCTGCTGACTCCAGAAAGCCACAGGGAACCACTCTCTGTGGATAATATAGAAATATTAATTAGTAATTAGCATTCTGTTAATTTTACATAGAAAGTAGCACAGTGACAGCTCTCCCTCGTGACTTAGGGGAGTGAAGCCAGCACCGAGGGTGACAGCTGGGATAAGGGAATAGGGAGGTAAAGAAATGCCAGTATCACTGAGGTGTGAAGTGTAGGAGGTAATTTAGGCTTAACTTAAAAGAAAGTGGATTGAAATGCCACAATTAAGCCCACAGGAGGGGTGTGTGAGTGAGGGGAAGGACGTGTGGGATGAGCAGAGCAGAGCAGCACTGGCAGTGCAGTGCTTTAGGGTCTGGAGGTAGGTTTGAATGTGTTTTATGATATAAAAACACTAGTAAAGGGTCAGCTACCTGTATCAGCTGGCCCACAGCAACTCCCTGTGTGCTCAGCCCTCTGCAAAAGCCAAGTGATGTTGGCACAAACTGCAGGGAAAGATATTGAAGCTAAATTTTACATTTTATAGGAGCTCAATGCAAATGTTGGTTCCCACAGCCCAAATGTTAGTCACAGCTTATTATGTGGCCACTCAACCATGTGTCTGAACTTCCTAATGTCCAGCCTACAACCCATATGGAAAGATGCTCAGCAGACACTGCAGATTGTATTGCCAAATTGTTATAAATTCCTGCAGTTACAGTGCTTTTGGGGGACTGACCCAGCTCCAGTCTGTGTTGGCTCAGGGATCTTCATACTGTTCCTCCCTGCACAGTGCTTATATGCCAAGTGTGAATTAATGATGAAGGGAATTGTGTGGTAAAGCTCACTTTAAATCACTTTATTACCTTGAGGTTGTTTAAACCCTAGAGAACAGCCCATAGTGAAGTAGGTAATGTGTTTGAAGCAAGATTATGGGTGATGGGTTTGTTTTCATGGGGAAAGAAAGAAATTATGAGATGAGATAAAGGAGGTTTTCTCACTCCTGGAAGGATTAATAGTCAGTGTGAGCTTTTCAGCCTAAGCATCCCCTGCTGTGGATGGAAAGTGATAATGTGCAGTAAAAAAAGGTGAATTCCTCAGTGATTGAATTTTAGGCTGGAAAAAATATCATACTGACAATATTTGAATGGACATAATGAAGATAAACTTATTCCCATGGAGACATCCTTCAGAGGTGAGGGGGAACTGTTTGTGATAGCACAGAGTTGGTGTAAAGTTTGGTCTGAAGTACATGGAAGTAGAAACAGGTGGTGTGGGGTCACCATCTCATATAGGGGGTAACCAACATCTTAAATTATTAATGGTGTAACTGCAGCGATGAATTCCATTGGTTATCAGTAGTTTGTAGCCTTTTATTCTGGAGCTGTAAACTCCCTGGGAAAAAAAAAATAAAAAAAAAAATAGTCCAGTAGCCACATGGACCCCACAGCAGTAGATTTAAGCCTGTGGATGCTAGAGTGGCTTTTCCATTTACTTTCCACAGGCCCTTCAGCAGTAGTTTGTGGGATTTCCCTTGGGAATCTCAAGCCAGGGATTTTTGGTCACTCTTGGTGTGCTGTAGAGGAAGGAGAGAGGCTCCTGCAGAGGGTGGTTCAGGAGGCAGTTAAACCAGCTTCCATCTGGAAAAGAAGGAAAGGAGAAGAAATCTCCTTTGGGAGAAACCAAACATTGGAGGAGAAGGCAAAAGAAATGGATCCTGAAACAGGTAGGAAATTTGCACCTTGCTCTCTCTCTCACTCTTGCACAGCTGCTCTCATCTCACTCTTCTGAGTTCCTGCCAAGATCATAAAAAACACATAATGTCACATTCTGTGCTGTGGAGATGGAGCACTCAGAGTGTGACAGAGGGAATAAATCCTGAGGGACAAAGATAAAAGAAGATTTGCTCAAGAGAGGAATCTTCAAATATGAGGTGCTTCTATCTGTCACACTTGCAGAATTTTTAGTAAAGTCACAGAGCAGTGCACAGTCCTGGCATGGTCCTGGATGGGCAATGTGGTGGAAAAGCTCCCCTTGGAAAACTTCATTGTCCTGTAATAAATGGGAACAATGAACTCCATGATGTTGACAGCACAGTTAATTTTTGTGATAACTCCAGCCAGTGAAAGGGGCATCTCAAGACCTTGGTGTGAAACTGCTGCATTTTCATTTGAGAATCTTTTAATTTGTCTTAAGTGTATAAAAGACAGTCAACCCCACTTTTTTTTTTTTTTTTTAGGAAAATAAAGGGGGGCATGTGGCAAAAGTGGCAACATTTATTCAGCATAACCACTGCCATTGGGTCAAAAATTCCATATTCCTGCTGTGTGAGGGCAGAACAGAGCACTGCAGCTGCCCTGGCCAGACAGAGGAACAGGAGGAGTCAGCTAAGTCAGAGAGACAGATGTGAGCAATGAGGATTCTGTTAACCCTCCTGTGCTCCTGCTTATTTAGATTGCAGTCTTCTATAGCCATACATACATAATATACAATTGCAATGCAAGTGCTCTTTCTTTCCCTGTTCCCAAAAATACCTCCAGCTCTTTCCTCGAGGGTGAGCCAACAGCATAGCAAGCAAAGCCCAATTTCTGCCATTTTGGCAAGGACCACAAGGAAAATCCATCATGTATTATCTGTTCATTGACTTGGAAAAGGTATCAATCATCTCCCTCATATGCATACTTGAAGAATGTACAATTTGCTCAAACTGTCAAGCAGAATCATACATTTTCATATACCACCAAATCCTGGTGGTACAGTGTGATGGAAAGAAAAAAAAGAGGCAAAAACTTGCTGACTTACAGTGACCTCTAGTCTATAACCATTAATTGCTGTGTTACAATATTTTAAAAGTTTCCCTTGTAAAAAAAAATAAACTATGCTCAGAATATCCTACAGTTTAATGTTGGACTAGCAGAATGTGAAAACCTGGCAGCTTTTCCAGTTTGTAAAAACATGAGGGATCTAAATTAGTCTTTCCATCCTCATCCCAGTTCATGCAGCAGATTTTCCACCACTATTCTGTTTTCAACCTGAGCCTTAAAAGACAAACTAATGCAGCAGACTGAATGCCAGATGCTGGTGTTCCCATAGTGTTTCCTGGCAGGGGGAAAAAAATTTAAAAGGATGAAAAGGGGAAAGAACAAGCTAAAATGGTTTTTCTTGGAATTCAATTCATTGAGCTGTTTCTGAGCAGTATAAACATGAGCCAGTCCATGGCACTCTGGATGTACAGGGTGAGGATGCTGTTGATGTCCCTTAGGGACCAATCCTGATATTTCATATATAGGTACCCAAGAGCGTAGTGGTTCCTTTCGTGGAGGCAATTGTCACAGAAGGAGTGTTTCAGTGGAGGTCTGTTGCCCTGAAATGCCACCCTTTGGGACACCCTGTGAGACACCTCAAGTGTGTTGCACCGTGGAGATGGATTTCCTTGTGTGAGTACATCATCTTTCAGTGAGGAAATCCCCAGAAAATCTTCTTTGTATGAAATAATGGAAAGGAGGGTGTTTTGGGGGATGGATGAGGAAGTGGGGTCAGCACTTTACAAGCTTTCATGAATTTAGGTACTCTGAGACTCCCCAGGACAAACACTGCTCAGTGTTTCACATTGCTGACAGTCAACCCAAACTTCATGTGCTGGACTTCCATGTACCTGGAGCAGAACTGGAATTACCCCCTCATTGCCCTTCCAGCCCTTTCTTGCATTGCCAGCATTTAAACACTGTACTTCTATGCCAAAAGTCTGAGCTGCATCCTTAACACGCCCCTTAACCCATCCCGACTAACCGCAGTGACAAAATTCTCCTCCCTCCCCGCACCGAGCCTGTGGGAATCCAAATGTGCCAGCATCGCTTCTTGCCAGCCTTGTCACCTCTTCAGAGGGCGGTGCTGTGGCTGCCTCTGGCTGAGCAGTGTGCCATTCCAGCTCCCTGGATGTGTTTTTGGGCAGGGAGGAGTGCTGCATGAGAGGAGTCTCTGCTGATGCGGTGCCGCCCCCTCTCCTCCCCCTCGGCCTTTATGGATTACTGGTGAAACTCACTTGTACAGTTTGGATGTTTGATAGATAAAGCACGTATGAAAAAAAAAAGGAAAAAATATAAATACAAAACTCTCAACACTGTGCATTCAGTGTCTTTTCTTTCTAGCTTAAAAGAAGGAAGGTAAATAATGTCAAGTCAATGAATATCAGATATATTTTTTGACTGTACATTACAGTGAAGTGTAATCTTTTTTTTACAACTGCGAGTCCATCTTATTTATTCTTGTAAATGTTCCCAGACAATGTTTGTAATATGGGCTGTGTTGCAAATCCATAAAATAAATCTGTGATCTGAGATTAATGTTTTACTAAGAGACTCTTGTACTTGTGCCTTTTCTTTGGACTTAGAGGAGGCAAGGCATTGTGAGCAGCACTGCTGGAAATGCTGGGGTGATTGCATGACAAAAAATAAGACCAGCATCTTGTCACAGTGATGGGCTTTGCATCATGGTTGTCATTCAGGAGATGAGGAGCAGAAAAGAGAATTCAGCAGGCACTTCAGCCTAGCTGCAGATTTTGTGTCAGTCCTCTCAGAATGCCTGTGGATGTGAGCTAAGTAGTTTTGAAAATTACAGTCCCAGCAGCATGGGTTAGAGCAAAGCATGTTTTTGCAACTTTTTCTCTCTAATAGGTATTACTATATTGTTTCCTTGGTACTCAGTGCTGAATGACAATTGCTGATAGGTTCCTGAGATTTTTCTGGTAGTTTCTGTAGAGGAACTGTGCTGGTTCAGCTGGGGTAGAGTTAATTCTGTTCCCAGAGGCTGGTTTGGGCTGGGGTTTGGATTTGTGCTGAACACAGGATTAATAATACAGATATTTTTGTTATTTCTGAGCAGGGATTGCACAGAACCAAGGCCTTTCCTCATACAGTCAGCTGGAGAGGGGCTGGGGGTGTGTTGGAGGCTGGGAGGAGACACAGCCAGGACAGGTGACCCAAACTGACCCAAACTGACCAAAAGCAAGTCCCAGACCATGTGACATCATGCATAAAGTGGGGGATGAAGAAAGAAAAGGGGAATATTTGGAGAGATGGTGTTTTTCCTCACAGGTAACAAATTAGTGTGATGGGGCACTGCTCTCCTGAGGATGGCTGAACCTGCCCAGCTATGGGAATGAGGAATGAACTCCTTGTTTTGCTTTCTCCTTGCTTGCACAGCTTTTGATTTTCCTGTCTTTATCCCAACCCACAAGCTTTCTGGATTTTACCCTTCCCATTCCCTCCCTGATCCAGCTGGAGGAGGGTGAGAGAGCGACTAAGTGGGGCTTGGCTGTTGGTGGGGTTAAACCATGACACAGAACCATAGAAATCACAGAATCATGGGATGTCCTGAGCTGGGAGGGACCCCCAGGATCACCCAGCCCAGCCCCTGGCCCTGCACAGACCCCCAACAGCCCCACCCTGGGCATCCCTGGCAGCGCTGTCCCAACGCTCCTGGAGCTCTGGCAGCCTCGGGGCCGTGCCCATTCCCTGGGGAGCCTGGGCAGCGCCAGCACCCTCTGGGGAAGAACCTTTCCCTGATCTCCAGCCTGACCCTCCCCCAAACACTTCTGTGCCATTTTATTGAATCCTGCCACTGGTGACAGGACTGAAGAGCTCAGAGCTGTCCCTCCTCTGCTCCTTGTGAGGGTGTTGAAGACCTCAGTGAGGTCTCCCCTCATCTCCTCCTCTCCAGAATGAGCAAACCAAGGGACACAGACATGGAAGGGATTTTGTGCAGCTGTTTTGTGCTGCCAGACCCAAACAGTGGATATGGGTGTCAGCAGTGAGTGTTTTCACACGTTTCCTAGCACACATTTCCCACCTTCTGCTCTTCCACACGTGTTCATCAACAGATACCCAAGGCAGTGCTTGGCCCCTTCAGTCAGTGCCAAGCAGTAGATTGTAGCAAAGGGAGTAGATGAGGCTGCCCTGCTCTGAAGACCTCTTTATTGCAAGAACACAAGCAGGAGTGGATTGAGATTCACAGCTTAGGGTGTCAAACAGCAGACTCTAGCCATGCTACACCTGCACAGCCCAGCTGTGGTAAGAACTGCTCTTTTAGGTGTTGTCCATTACTGAAAAAAAAAATAAAATTAAAATGAGTCTTATTAACAAGAATACATAGTTCCTGTTTTTGTTAGAGGAGTTGGAGTCAATGATCCTTGTGGGCCCCTTCCAACTCAGGATTATCTATGATTAAAGCACTGTACATGTACCTTGGAACTTTAATTTACTATTCCTTTCTGTATCCCTATTTTCTTTTGAAAATACTTCATTTTAATTCTTCATTGCTGTGAAAAAAGCTGTTTCTACTCTGGGTGTTTGGCTCAGATATGGGTGTTTAGCTTTTTTTATTGGCCTGATGAAGCAAATTTCCCATCTTAATTGTGGTGAACATTCAGATAAAACTGTTTGTTTGAAGAGTTCATCATAATGAGGTCAGACTGTATGAAAAACCCTTCAGAGTTATTGTTATACCAGGGAGAGTGTTAAAAGTTGATACCAAAAAAAAAGCTCCTCTCTGAACTGTCAAGATTGAGGGGAAGTTTTACTGAGAGTCCCAACTGTGTAACAGAGACATAGTGATTAATTACAGTTCAGCTTGGCACTTCATCCAAAATATTTTGCTGACACTTGATATTAACAACAGGTTGCATTTAGGGAAGGTAAACAGCAGAGACAGCTCTGCCTTATTCCAGATGGTCTTATAAAGACCTGCTGAAGCACTAGCACTGAGAAACAGCCCCAGATTCACCTTTCTGTCCCCTCATCTGCCCAGCAAAAGGATAACAATGGAATAAAGCTGCTGGGGAAGACAGGACAGATGGAAAAACCTGAAACCCACTGGGGTTCAAAGTGTTTCACACCCTGTTCCTGTTGCTGTGGATGACTTGTGCCAAGGTGTGAATCCACAGGTATTTCATCCAGGTCAGTCCCTGCCTGCAGTCAGCAGCTGCTTTTCCATCCATCCCCTTGGCAGCCAGGATCCTGTCCTGCTGCTGCTGCAAGGTCTGTCAGGTTTGACAAACACTCTCTGCCTGAGCTGCAGATCTTTGTCTCTCAAGCTGAACCTTTAAATATCAGCTCCCACACTGAGCTGAGCACGCAGCTGCTGTTTTCCAGCACACTCCAAAGCTGGGACTTACACGGGTTTGGTTGCTTACATGATAGTTACAATCACAAAATTGTTTAGATTGGAAAAAACCTTTAAGACCCCCAAGTCCAACCATTCCCACAGCACTGCCAAGGCCACCACTAACCCATGTCCCCAAGTGCCACATCCACGTGGCTTTTAAATCCTCCAGGGATTGTGACTCCACCACTGCTCTGGGCAGCCTGTTACAGGCTTGTTACAGGACTTGGCAACCCTTTTCCTGGAGCAATTTTCCCTAATTTCCAATCTAAACCTCCCCTGGCACAACCTCGAGGCCATTTCCTCTTGTCCTATCACTTGTTACACAGGAGAAGACACCAAGTCGTCCAGCTCTAGAGAAGGAACACAAAAAATGACCTTGATGGTGAGAAAAAGGTCTCTCCAGAGGGTGAGTCTGTCTTGGACAAAGCAGCCTGAGGCACAGGAGTTGGATTGTGCCTTGAATGGGCCTGTTTTGCTCCACTGTTTGAGTTAGCTCAGGGACAAACACCAATTTGGGCAACTAATTTTGAGATGGCTGCAGTGAGATGTGAGGTGTTCCCTCATCAATAGATACCTGCAGGAAAATGACTTGTGTCATAACTGAAATGGCATAAAGACAGAAGGAACAGATTTAATGGTTCTTGTTTGTACTTGGAAATTCTTCTGATCTATCTATCTTGACCATTTCAAGTTCTCTTCTTCTTTTGTTGAGTCACATATTTGAAAAACAATCGAAAAATCTCTTTATTTATATTATTTTATATTTATTTTATTGTATCAACTTAAAATTCTACTCTGTGTTAATTTTACTGATGTAGAACTTCACAGAAACTAAACCAAATAAAAAGACTTTTAGTCTTCCTCGTAATGACCTTGTTTCCTTGTGAGTTATTTCTGTGTCTATTTGGGAGTGTCATATTTCTCACTAAGAGTGTTTTTATAAATGGCTTGTAAAGGTTTATCCATAAAGTGCTTATATATATATATATAGTGAATCAGTAACTACAGGGCTTTTATGTTACAGGTCAATGGGGTTACTTAAAAGTCTGTAACATTTACTGATGTGTTTATAAACACCAATAATGTACTCTTTATGCCAAAACCAATATAATATTTATAGCCCTTTATTAGTACATTGTAAATGATAGACTGTTAAGATAAACTATAACCTGATGGAATTTTCAGCAACGTGGTGAAATAGCTTTTTTACTGCATATATAAATGGTTGTCTCTAAAACAACTGTGAGAGATAGCCTGGCTTGCATAGAAAAATCAGTGAAACATACAGAACCTGATCCTGGAGATGGATAAACCCAGAAGTTTCCAGCAATAATCTTCTTAGTAGGATGAATGTGAGCCTTGGTCTGTGTAGGATCAGGAGACTGAAGAGCTTGTACTAAATACTATTTTATTTGAAATTTCCAGAGGTGTTCCTGGGAGCATCCTTTCCCTTATGTATCACGGCTGAGTGTGCTGAGAAGGTGGGAGAAGGCAGCAGATATTTCCTGAGTCTGTTACATTGGAAAGACTGAGTTCAGCTCTCAGATTCACCATGGATTTACCACTGGTTGCTGGGAAAGTTGTGTTGGTGGTACACAAAATGATGAGTTTACAATGTCCTTTCCTGGTCCAGTGCCTGAGCATGGCATATCACAATTGTGAGATGATACCTGGATGGATTTTTCTTCCAAGTAACAATCTGAATTTGAACTTGGCTCAGACTTTTTCCATCCATACAGTCCTTGTAGGACTTCTAATCCCCCAGCTGAGCATGCCAAGAGCACAGACAGAAAGAATCTCGATTCAGGATTGACACAGCCCAGTTCTGTGCATCAGTCTTGGAGGTGAACCTGTTTGATCAGGGAAGTGATTGTGTGTGTTTCTCTGTGTGTGTGTGCACTCACCTGTGTCTTCTCACCACCCTGGCCTAGTGGACCCCACTTTTTGCAGGGGCATTGGCCTTTAAAGGTCACTTCCAGCCCAAACTATTCTATGATTCTGTTACCTCCTCCCAAAAGCTGAGCATCTAAACCCAGCGTGACTGCAAATCTCTATCAGCAGATATTGCACAGCCCAGAGTACTGACAATGAAAGAATGGGTTGTCTAGGAAAATGCTGGTGGATGTGCAAAGATCCAAAATTATTGTTTATTCTGGTGCTATAGGAACAATCTTGCAAAGAAAAATAGGCTCTGACAAAGGAGGTAATGAGCAACCCCAGTTTTCTGTGCCTGTGTGTACACGCAGTTGAATTATAATTGCACCACGTGGCTGAACGTGCACATTCACCATTTGTAATCAGCCAGCTCCCAGCTCAGCCTGTAACAGGAGAACATCACAACATGTGATACTGGCTCCTGAGTCACTTGGGATGTGAAGGATTAGCTGTGGCCTCAGTCAAAATTAATATCAAAATCCCAAATAAGCACTTGGTTTGCTTTGTGTCTGCTCTGGATCCTAAGGAAATTGCTTTTTTTTTTTTTTCCCCAGAAGCTGTGTGTAGAAATTATGTTGCTTTTCATGCATTTGTTTTTTGCTTATTCCACACCAGTTGTAGCACTGTCTCCATTGCTGCAGACAGAAACTTTGCTGAAGAATTTTGCGTAGTACAGGAGAAAGGTTGGTTGGATATTTGGGGAGGGATTTATTCCTTCCAGTCATGCCAGTCATCCTCACACCGTGTAACCCATCTGCACAACACTGAGAGCTGCTGCTTCCTCTTGTGTTGCTGAAAAAAGAGCCAAGTGCCACTATTCTGGTTTAATAACATTTTTACACCAACGTCTAGAGCCTGAAAGTATTTTATAATGAATGAGACCTGCTATGTGTGCTCACTGCTTGCTGTGTTACTGGGATGTGATCCTTTTGTTTGAATATGGCTCAATTCAGGCTTCACTGTCAAAAATGCCATTTGCCTACCAGCTGTTGCAAAAAAAATTCCCTAACTCTAGAATTCCTATCACCCTGCAGGACTGAAGTGTGAATCTGGGGCTTGGCCCAAGCTCAGGGATGGAAAATGACAAGCAAGGGGGCTGAGGAGCAGGGGAGTGCCCACCTCAACTCCCTCCACACCTCTCAGATAAGGTGTAGCCTCTCACCATCCTCCCAACCTCAGCTGTGGGCAGGGTCCAAAGCAAATTGTCCCCTTCCTCATCCTCCCACCCATTTCTTGGACAGAACAGCTGCAAAAACTTCCATTGTACCATGGACAAGTATTAAGTCAAAACTCAATTTGGGCTGTAAACATGCAAATAATTCTCTTTGACAAACTCCTGCTGCTGCTGATTACATGAATCAACTTTGCGAGTCTGGAGACTTAATTTGTGCAAATTGCAGCTGGAAAACCATAGGACCAGGCTAAAAAGACAGACTAACACTGCAGAAATACAAAGCAGAGAATAGCTTGCTGGAAGAGAACAGATCTCTGTCAGTACCTGTTCTTTTAACAATTTTGGGGCTGAAAGGATGTTGAATAATGTCACAATGATGTATCTGCATCAGGATGTGGAAAAAAATTTCCCTTTCTTGGATTCTGCTGTTGTCTTTTTTGTCTGCAGCTTTTAAAGTAATTTTCCTGCTGTGGTCCCCACGTGGAAGTGTGGGAGCAGGGCAAGCATTGGAAAGCAGGGTCCATGAGGAGATCAGAGAGGAATGTTTCTTCCTGGGAATTGTACTGGATTTTTAGGGAGATAACTCCATCACTTCAGGATGTAATTATTTGCAATTTTCTCGCTCTTTCACAGACTTATGAGAAAAGGAGAGGCTTAGAAGTTATCAGTCCCAAAGCCAGCTCTGAGGGGTTGATAAGAACACGCTGCACCCTTTGAACCTGAGGGACAACCTGAAAAAAAGAGTATTGCAGATGGATTTAACCTCTTTGGCAAATGCAGTAGAAAGATGGAAATGAAATGTTTTCCTAACACGTTCCATCCAATTTGAAACAACCTAAGTGCTGAAATCACTTCCTGGTGCTTTTCCCCTTCCCTGGTTTGGTGGTCCCCACTGGAAAGCAATTTTCTTTGGTCATTATGTCCTTGTGGGAAGCTGCCTGCTTGCCCAGGTGGTGGGGCAGGCAATAGCACTGGCTGCTCCAGCAGCCTGGGACATTCCTGGCAATTTGGATTAAATATAATTTTGATCTTGCTGGCCTTTTGCACCTCCACTATTGGGCAATTCAAGCTTATTTTTTATTTACAAGTTGTGTAAATACTGGCTTGTGTCAGGATGTGTATCTTTATGTTCTCTATAGCTGTATGTCCTACATATATATACATATATCTAACTTAAAAACACTATTTATATATGTAGATATATAAGTATATGCATATATATGTAGTATATAAGTATATATATGTGTATGTGTAAATAGATTTTAAATATATATAACAATTTAAAATCTATATATCTATAGAGTTATATAAATATAAA